>CAIGRQ010210457.1:0-17849 GCA_903798375.1 Fraxinus sp. D2006-0159 | reverse complement strand
TTACTTAGTTACAAATTTCAACTAGTGTCGATGAGGCTTCTGTGAAAAAAAATTCTATGAGTCTAGCATCACTCAATGTTAAATTAGTAGAATGACTCTTCGGCTAAAATCACCTTGGACCTGAGGAATTGGACCCACCTTCATAACTCTAAGAGAGCCAGGAATACCAAACAAATTGGACTACAAGGTATAAAATAAGTTCAAAAGAAATGTGATTAGGAAAGGACAAATACCTGAATTTTCAGTAATCTTCTCTTCAATGCTCATTGCATTTGGAATATTAAATTAGTAGAAATGATTCTTTGTATCAAGTCTGTTCACGAAAATATTTTTCGAATTAAAATCATCGTAAATGTACGATTTGTTAAAAAGTAATAAAGTGGATTTGAATCCAAGTAGCGTCTCACAGAGATTGATTTAGTTCAATTTTGATTATCGCGACCTCAACTGAAGTCCAATGTTTCTTGGCCAAGCTCAAAGCCTGACCCCCTCCAATAGGGGGGCGATGTGTTTCCGGGCCTGGCTTTGAGCCTGACCCAGAAGCAAAGTTCCTTAACCGAAACACGAACTATATGATGTGTTTGTTTGTAACAAAATTATAACTAAAAAAATATACTTATGCAATTATGAATAAATTAACTAAACTAAATGCAATTTATGCTAAATGCAAATTGATGTGTTTAATAGATGATAAATGCACTAGGATCCTGAATCATGCAATAATTCCTTTTTTAAACCTAGTACTATACTTTGATAACTCAATAGAATTTTGATGAATCAATGTTCCTATTTTATTTAACAATCTCCCTCAAATAGTGTTAAACATACTCTCATATATGACCCGATTATATTTATATGATGAGTGCGAACATACAAGAATGGATGAATTTTTATGAACACTTAAAGATTCACATAAAGCATATAGGTATATTTATATCCCTTATCATACCCTATGACAATTTATACTATGTCAAGCTTATTTTTCTTCTTTCGAATGCATAAAATAAATCATCAAATTCATACAATTCCCGTTCATAGTAATTATAGAGAAAATATAATCATGTAAATCATTCAAAATTCAAAATCGTCTTTTCAATGTCAAATATGTAAAATTAAAAATTAAAAACTCATATTACAAGATTTATCGTTCTCTTAGCAGAAAGAAATCTAGCCTAACACATTGCAAAGAATAAAAGAAATGAAATATTGAAGAATCGACATTACCCATATAAATCTTGAATCGAATCTTCGAGTTTTGGGATCGATTTTCGTATTTCTTGCCTCCTTTCACGCTCCAAAATCTCTTAGAATGTGCCCCTCATCTATTATGGACGGCCTTTGGTTTTAAAAACCGTTCTGAACATTGTTTTCATAAGAGTTTTATTTAAATAGGGAAATCAAAAACTTTCCTCCGGAGTAGATTATGATATACCATAGTACAATTTTGTGCTATAGCATAGTTCAATGAATTTCAACCCTGGAATTCCCTGAATCATGCCATGCGACCGCATAGAGAGAACAACTATGCTATAACATAGTTCAAATGAAGTTTTGTTCTTTGCATTTTGCTCCCCAAACTCCATTTTCTCGTTTCTTAACCCCATTTCTCACTTTCTTCTTCTTCCAACACTTCACGTCTTCACTAAATTCATTTTCTTCTCTTTCACATCTTCGTTTTTTCTCTCGGGTCATCTTTAGGCTATTTGCACTTTGATTTTTGAACTTTAATTTTCTTCCATTTTAGTCATTTTTTCGCTTGTTTATCATAAATTCCACTGTGTCCATCGATGTTACAAAACATAATTTATATAGAATTAAATCATATTCCAATATATTTGCCAACAATTATTCATGTTTTGTGACCTAAATAAGTGTGTAAAATGCATTTATCAAACTCCCCAAACTTGAACTATTATTTGTCCTCAAACAAAATTGTAGCCTAACTCCACACAAAACATGGTTAAACAATTTGTCGTGTCTCGGGATTGGGATTTAACAATCAACACAATGAGTAGTTTCAACATTACAAAAGCAAATTCAATCTCTATCAAATAACTCGACGTGTGTATGTGTAAACTCATGTAAACATATCAAGCTCATGATTGGCTCAATTCCTGACTTGTAGTAGTCAAATATTTCATTTCTTTGTTAAAGAGATACACACGCCCCAAACTTATTCTTTTCACTCTATTTTCTCGGGGTGCATTCTAAGTCAAACTTATTTAATTCTAATAATTATCCTCTCTTAGTTTGGATGGATCTTACTATTACAAGTTCACGCTTCAACAAGTCGAGGATTCTCCTATATTTTTTAGGAATAATTGCAGAAAAATGTCAAAACCTATGAAATATTACCATACTTTCCCTAAATCTTTGTTTTGTTGCAGCCTTACCCCTAACCTTTCCAAATATTGCATGTGAGGCTCTCTTGGACGATTTTCATCCATTTCTTAGTCAACTGATCACCAAAATAAAAAATTGACCACTTTATACAAAAATAGGGGAGGGGAAAATAGTATAAAATAATTAAAAAGTTAAATAAAAAACAAAAAGAAAAGAAAAGAAAAAGAAAAATGTATCTTCTTCTCCCTCATCCCCACCCCATCCCCACGCACAAGCCCAACCCTCAATCCAAAACCAGAAATATGCCAGCTCCACGCACACCGTCGTCAATCACCACCACCACCATCGTAAACACCAATTCCTTGTTAAACCAAGAACAATCACTCCATGAAATGAATAATAAAAAAAATGAAAAGCTTAAATGGATCAGCCACACTTCACCACTTTACCCACCACCTTACCGTCTCCAAAGCCATCGGAAAAGTATCTCCCACATCGGTGGTATCACATGCCCAACAAAAAATAAATCTCTCCAGAGAAGAAGAATCCCAAAATAAAATGAGAGAACCACTATCATAAGCTCCTATCATTCCCATGAACAGAAGCTTTGTATTATTTCCAATAATTTCATCGGACCATTCTGAAACTCTTTAACTTTTCTTGATATAAATGTGAATGATCTTGAAGAGAATTCTGATGTGAGAAATTCAGTAGTTTGAAATGGCAATCCCTAAATGCTCACCTCATCGGTTGAGGATTTATACAACGTATATCGAGAATTCAACAACAAATCATCCTAAAATCCAATTCATGAATTAGTCTGCTTTGAAAATCGTGTTATTCTTTTCTAATTTGATAAGTAAGAGAAGAATTTAAAGAAGCGTACCTGATTAATTTTCCATACAGAATCAACACAACTAGAAACCTTATTATTAACAAGACCTTGTAACTCATTCTTCAAGAACAACTATCTTTCATTAAAGTCCTCAAAACATTACTTTTCACCCAAATTCTGAACAATAACAGATGACAATTTGGGCTTTAAAACCCCATAAACCATACACGAAAACCCATATGTTGCAGCAAAAGTTATGATGAAATCAATATCAACCTCACCATGAAAACCCCATATCTTGATTCTCTCTTCAGAGAAGAAGAATAAAGAATCAACAAGGAACTAGAGTTCACGATGGTGGTGATGGCTGATGGCGGTGGCATATTTCTAGTTTTGTGTTTGAGGGGTTGGACTTGTGCATAGGGGTAGGGTGAGGGATAAGAAGATACATTTTTCTTTTTTATTTAAATTTTAATTGTTTTATGGGAAAATAGTAAGTTACTATTTTTCCCTTCCCGACTTTGGTAGAAAGTGGTCAATTTTTTATTATGGTGGTTAACTGACGGAGAAATGAATGGAAACTGCCCAAAAGGGCCTTACCTGCAACGTTTGAAAATGTTGGAGGTAACGGCTGTAACAAATCAAATGTTTGGAAAAAGTCTACTAATATTTCAAAGGTTTGGGACTTTTGTTGAAATTATCCCTATTTTTTATTGCCTCAACCTTTAAGACTAAACTAAGCTACTCGTCTTGCATCAAAGGTATAGCTCTATCAACCAAATGTTATGAAGCTTAATCAACGTAATTAAGGGTGGCAACTGAGCCGAACGACTCGTCAAAAAGACGAGCCCGAGCAGGCTCGGCTCGTGTTTTGACGAGCGGCTTGTTGGCGAACCAGGCTCATGGGCTCGTCAAAAATATGGTTTATTTTATTTTTTTTTAAAAAGGCTTATTCTAAAAAAAAGGACGAGCTCGCGAGCCGAAGCTCAGCTCGGCCCACAAGCTCGTGCTCAGCTCATTTGCAAACGAGCACAAGCCGAGCTTGTGGGTATATGGGCCGAGCCATTACCACCAGTAAACATAATTGTGTTTGTTTCTCAACTATTATTGTTCTCTCCCCCTCTCTCTTTTCAAACATGTTGTCATTTGTTTTCTATATAACTCATGTAGCGAGCTTTATACCGATAACTCCTATGTCAGATGACCATATGGTATCAGGTTTTAAATCCTTATAGTCTTATTCACTCAAGTTATATAGGCTCAAAAAGATGATTTTATTCACACATAGACTAGTGCTTTGCCCCATTTCTTTTAGACATTCAGCCTTTAAAACCAACCCCTAACTTAAGACTTTTACCTCATCTTCATTTCATTGGTTTTAGACATTCACACAAGATAATTTTATGCACGAAATTCATACTCATCTCAGTTCCCTTGTAACAGTCCAACCACATCCAAACTACTCTATAAATTGATTATGGATAAGTGCGATAGAGGTTTTTTTTTTTTTTTTTTGGGGGTTTAACTTACTATGTTCAACTCTCTAAGTAATGAGCCAAATCACCAACTTAATATATAAAACATGAGTGTTGTGCACTGAGAATGTTAAGTTTCACATAAACAAGTATTCGCTAATCTAATTATAGAATATTTTCACTATTCTTAGTTTAAATACCTATTCCAATATTCAACATCATTGCCGGCAATGTCATTAAACTCATACAAGAACACAAAACAATGAGTAAATATTAGTAAATAATAAAAAACAAAAATAATCAAAAACTCCCCCCGAGTGTAGATGTGGATGGATAAAAGGATCGGCTGGTCCAGTTAGTAGACGTCATGACAACCATCACTTTTCTTTTTTGCTAGGCTTCAATTTTGTGTTTCAAAAATTCAAAATAAATATTAATGATAGCAAATGAGGTTTAAATATTTGTAATGTATTCACACCAAGAAGAATTCTAATCTTTTAACATTAAGATTATTGAAATCTAGGTGTAACCTTAAGAATGCATATCACATCAATGTAAGCTCAATGTAATGCTAGGATGCTAACGATGAGCCTAAACAAATGGAACTCAATACTAAGGAAAGTCTTAAAGTACTGCTTGAAATGTGTTAAAAACTGTTTAAATGCATGATTTCCTAAATTAATGCAATCCTCAAAACTACTTGTAATGTAATAGTTAATCAAACTAAGTAAAGAGAGATAGAAAAATTGGTTGCCCCCCAGTAAGTGCTTTTTTTATAGTCTCAAGTTCGAATTTTGCACAAGTGTTTCATGGCACTTGGAATATGGCTTTGAAGATCCTACTTAGTTTGCTCAATTTTTCTTTGTTCCAAATTACAACTTTCCTCCAAATTTTAACATTTCTCTTCTCCAAGTAATATGACTTCTCGTTATCACCCATTTCAAACTCAACAATATACACATCAATCTCCTCATAAGGTTTAATCTTAAATTCAATTTTTGAGAAGACAATAAAGTTGAGGAATTTCATGTCAACTTCATCTTCTTTGAATGCTTCTGATTCTTTTTGGCCCATTATGATTAATTTCTCGATCTTTTCATGCTCATCTTCTTTAATTGAAACTTTCTCGAGTTCAACGTTTGTATCCACTTTTGACGAAGAAACAATGACATTTTCATGTAAAGTCTCCCCTTTTAGTTGTATTTATTGGAAGTCCGATAGATCCAATTCCCTTAATTGATGTTCATTAATAATTAGTGAAAGAAATAACTCCACAGACAAATCACCCACATCAAATTTTGTTGCGAAAAGTAATGCAATTGGCAAGTCACCCAAGGCAGTACGATCAAGTTCACATTTCGCTTTTATATCTCGTGGTCGTTATTCTGTAATGAAATCTCTCACAAACATATCTCCCTTATCAATTTCTTGAACTGCCAATTATTGTTGCCTTATGATGAAGTCGCATATGAACATTTTGTTGAAATCAATCACAACCCTATTTTATCCAACTATTTTTTTTTATCTTTTTTTATGTCTAAAAAAAAACTAAAATAGAAAAAAGAAATAAATAAAAATATAAGAATACAAGTAGAAGTTCGAATAAGTGACACAATAAATTAAATTAAACTTAAATACAATCTCCGACAGCGGCATCAAAAACTTGTTCACGAAAATATCTTTTGAATAAATATCACCGCAAGTGTACGTTTGTAAACAAGTAATAAAATGGATTTGAGTCCAAGTATCATCACATAGAGATTGATTTAGTTCAATTTTGATTATCGTGACCATAACCAAACACAAATTATATGGTGTGTTTGTTTGTGACAAAATTATGACTAAAACAATCTATTTATGCAATTATGAATAAATTAATTGAACTAAATGCAATTTATGCTAAATCAACCTTACCATACCTTTGTGGAGGCCTAATATCTCTTTTGAGTTTGTCTTTAGCAATAGAATACTGTTGCACCACTGGTGGTGGCGGCAAAGCGATATTACCCTTAACTACTGAACTAGACTGAGATGTATTCTCTAATATAGACCCTTAACCAAATCTAACGGTACTAAACAAATCTCAAACTCTACCTGAGTACTTAATATTTGATGATTTGTATCAAAAGATTATATAGAAACATATAACTAAGACCTTCTCTATCCCTAATCACGACACGGGTTCTTTTACTAACCTTCGGATTCCACCTTCAGTATTGTATTTATATCCTTTTGAATTAAGAGTACTTAAAGAGATAATATTTATCTTCAAATTTGGAACTTGCCTTAAATCGTCAAGTATCCTGATCATCCCATCAAACATCTTAATTTTGACCTTTTCAATATTAGCTATCTTACAAAATGCATTATTTTCCATCATCACAACACCTTTAGAAAATGTTTCATATGTTGAAAACTAATCCTAATTATAACATATATGAAATGTGCAAGCTGTATCAACAATCCAATCATCGTCAGGTCTGAAGTAGCCGTAAAAAGTAACAAAAAATTCTCCATCACTGTAGCAATTTTCTGCTATACTGGCTTCACCTGAATTTTCTGGTTGTTTTCCCTTTTGATAACTGCAGTCAATTTTTCTTTATTCTACAACATATTTCAATAAGATTTAATATATTCCTTCGTGTTGCAGTAATTACCAATTTTATTGCTTTAATTAGACTTTGATCTATCCCTTACATAATCACTATGAACAACAAGTCCTTCTCCATAAGCCTCAGATCCAACAAGATGCTTCATCTTCTCTTTTGAAAATAGAGTATCATATACTACTTCATTAGTAAGAGTATCACAACTATACAAAATAGTGTATTTGAAATATATATATATATAAAGTGGGCAGCGAATACAATAAAATCAACCATATATCTTCTTCATCATACTTGGCCTTCAAGGTTTTCAGATTGGCGAAAATTTTCTTAAAAATAGCTAGGTGATCTTATAGAGATATGCCCTCTATCGTACAATAAGAATACAATCGATGTTTCAAAAGCAATTTACTTGCTAGACCTTTTATCATGAGTAACTGTTCCAAAGTAGGTCTGCCTTCTTTCATTAAAGGGTAGAAAGAATCCTAGTTCTAGGTAAGGTATTGGTGGCAAATTATCGTGGGAAATAAGGTCCCAGTTTGTACTATGCCGACCTAGTATTTCAAAGCTCGTGACTTGCTCTTTTTTTTTTTTGTAAACTTTGTTTTTGCTTGTAATAACTTTAACCGATGTTACTTTGTCTGTAGTTTTAGGGTATTGCTTCGAACTTTTCCAGACTGAGTGGGAAACATCGAAGGCATATACGGATGTCCTTAGAGGTCACGCCACTTCGACCGCACCATAACAAAATTTTCCTAGACTTTGGACTAACGTCATCACGAGGTAAATGCCAAGGTTCTATGTTTTGATAATTTTCATACTAGTAAGTTAAAAGTGTATTTTTGTTGTTTGCAGAGGATTTTAGAAAGAAAAGTAACCTACCCTTGACATGACTTCCATTTTAGAAGCCACATCCATAGTCAATTCTAGGGCTTTGAATCTCTCATCTGGCACTGCGAAGCATGTCAGGGAATAGCTTGAGCATCTCAGCAAAGAGCATGTTGTGAAGAGCGACAAGGAGGTGACCCAACAGAAAGGAAAGGAAAAATAAGGGAGCCTTTGAAGAAGAGGAAGCTATCCCATAGCACTAGTTCTATAGCTGGGTAGTTTGGTACATCAGGTACCCTGGTGGCTTAGTTGCCTCCATCCCCACCTCTTTCCAAGTCGATGAAGAAGTTGGGAAGGAAGTAGAGCAAACCTTCGAGGCAATGCAAAAAGCGCCGACAGTAAGAACCTCTGGAAAGTCAGAGAGATTTTTAGCTGGGCAAGATAAAGAGATTTTCCCGATGGTGCATGCTGCCACCTGAAGTCCATGCTACCATTACAAAGATCTACAAAATTTGGACTGTTGGTAGCAAAATTATATGGCACCTATGATGTGGTGGACCTCACTATGACTCGTGTAAGCTAAGGTGATAGGGCTTTTGAGGTCACCCTTGAATGTCGAAGATGTTGAAGGACATCCCGATGTGCAACCAGGAGTCGGTTGAAAAGTTGACCCAGCAGAGGAGGAGGTCAAAAGGGGCTTAAGAATGAGCGTGCTAAAGAGGTAACTAAGCTAGAATCTTCCTTAGTGAGATTGAGGCTCTGAAGAGAGAAGTTCATGAATCCCAATGTAAGGTGGCCTCCTTAACAAAGTGAAACTTTAAACAATCATTAGATGCTTATAGTTAAAGCTCTAGAAAAGGCCAACTTAAAAAATACCTGCCTTAAGGATGCCAATGGGTTCTTAGAGTCCCAAATAAAATAATATGCGTAGGAGGCATAGCAAGCCAAGGCGAATGCTCGAAAAGTGGGTGAGGAGACGGTCAAAGACTATGTCTTTAACTTTCACTTGATAGAAAAGTATCAATGCTTTAGCGTCATTAGAGGATATTTGCCTACATCGAGGTGGTAGATAGGGTGGGAAAAATTTACCCAGAGCTCAATATTGCCAAACTAAGGGCAGAGTTCTTGGAAACGTGCCTCAGACCCCTACTGATGGTGCAATAAAGGCAGAAGGTACGGAAGTTAACCAAAAGGGAACTCTTGAGGTCGAATCTTTAGGCCAAGAAGCTCATGCTGTTAAAGCATCTACTGCGAGGCGTCGAACTCCCTACTACCTCCAGCATAGTATAGCCTTTTAATTTATTTGCTATGTGTAATAGCTGACACCCTCCTTTGTACATCAAATTTCTATCAATGAAATACATTTTTGTTTATTTGGTTTCATGTTGTTTTCAATTGTGCATGGACCTCCCACTATACGTAATTAAAACACAATCAAACTTCCAAGCTAAATCAAAGAGAATATGGTAAACTTTGAAAATATAAATAGACCTCCAAACTAATTAAATCTCGATCAACTATGATTACTTCTTCCATGACGTTCAACTTAGTCATGGGAGATATGTATTGTGCGCTTCGAGAAATTAATGAGGTAATTCCTCTTGGGATCCGATCATCTTCTTTGAGGCACCTACACTTTTATATATGGTTGATGGCTCATCTATGTAAGGGCTTCTCCCAAGATGTTCAACTTTGTCACATGAGACATATATTGTACGTCTCAAAGATTTAATAAGGTAATCTTTTTTGGAATTTTATCCTCTTCTCCGAGGTGCCCACACTTCCATACATGGTGGATGGTTCATCCATGTAAGGGCTTTTCTCATGATGTTCAACTTTGTCATGAGAGGCATGTGTTGTATGCCTAGGAAAATTACTGAGGTAATCCCTTTTGGGATCTGATCTACTTCTTCGAAACTTCCACGCTTTCATACATGGTATGATGGTTCATCCATGTAAGGACTTCTTCCATGACTTTCAACTTCATCATAGGAGGCATGTGCTGTACACCTCGAAGAATTAATGAGGTAATACATTTTGAGATCTAATCATCTTCTCTGGGGCACCCATGTTTCCATACAAGGAGTATGGTTCATCCATATAAGGACTTCTCCCATAACGTTCAGCTTCGTCATGGGAAGCATGTGTTGTGCGCCTTAAAAAATTAATGAGGTAATTCATTTCCGAATCTGATCATCCTCTCCGAGGCATGTGTTGTGCGCCTTAGAGGATTAATAAGTTTATCCTTTTAGCATCTGATCATCTTCTCCAAGGCGTCCACGTTTCTATACATGGTGGATGGTTCACCCATATAAGGGTTTCTCTCATGAAGTTCAGTTTAGTCGTGAGAGGCATGTGCTTTGAATTTTTTAAATGAAGCGCATTTTTATTCAATTACTTTGAAATATTTATTTGGGCCGGAAAGATCTTCCAAATATACAGCTCAATTCACTGGTAATATATTTTGAGGTGCTATATGTTCCATGGACGAGGCTGTATTTTTTCACCTATGTCTTGTATCTTGTAAGTGCCAAGTCATAGTTCTTCCTTGATGTGGTATGATCCTTCCTAATTCGGACCTAGTGTGCATATTCTCGGTTCTTTGGAAGAGAGAAAAACCTTTCAAGTACCAGGTCATTTATCCGAAAAGACCTTTTCTTAATTCTTGTGTTGTAATAATGGGTCATCTTTTTCGATATGCGGTCACTTTTACTTAGATTCATCCCTCTTTTCATCAAGAAAATCGAGTTTGTATATCATATAATATTTCATTGAATTGCAATTGATGGAGAGAGGATAATCCGACTTTCACTGGGCTCATAGCTTCGATATAGTAAGCCTTTGATAAATGAGTTTCTCTAGTTGGGGTACGACTTGTGGTTCAAATTACCCATAATACATGTGACAGTTTATTAACCCGTGCTCTTTTGGAGGTATCAAGTTTTCTTTTTAAGGTATACTTAATGGTTCTGTTCATGGTCTCTACTTGCCTATTTGCTTGGGGTGGTAAGGTCTTGAGAAATGTTTCTTGATCCCTAACTCCTCATGTAGGTCCCTGACCTTTTTTTGTTGAACTGCCATCCATTGTCCGACACAATTGAATGAGAAATCCCAAATTGGCATATAATATTCTTCCATAAGAACTTGGTAGTGCTGGCGTCTGTAACTTTGGCTAAGGGTTCAGTTTCAACCCATTTTGTGAAGTAATCAATGGCGACGATGGAAAAATTTGCACTACCTCCATCCTTAGGTAGGGACCCATAAGGTTGATTCCCTACTTGGCAAATGGCCATCGACCAGACAATGCTGTTAGCTCCTAGGAAAGTTACCTCCGATATGAGAGAAATGTTGGCATTTGTCGCACTTTCATATGAATTAGATCGTATCATTTTTCAACATAGGCTAGTAGTACCCCATCGTAGCGCTTTCTGTGCCAACGCGAGTCCTCCAGTGTGATTGTTGCAAATTTTCTTATGGATTTCATAGAGGCCATAAGTAGCCTCTTCCTCTCCGATGCACCGAATGAGGGATATGGAGAAACCCATTTTATAGAGCACGTTATCCTAGAAAATAAAATGTGCTACCCTTTTGCTAAGTTTGTGCATTTCTTCTTTGTCATTTGGAAGGACCTAGTCTTTGAGGAAAGCTACTAGAGGACGGGTCCATGCAGGCATTCCCTTCACCTACATTACCTCTTTTTCCTTAGCAGTTGAGGGCTTTGAGAGGTGTTCGATTGGCACAAGCATTAGTGGTTCATAGTCTTTACTACTAGCCAGCTTGGTAAGGTATCGGAACGTGCGTTCTTCTCACATGGGATTTGAGCTAACTTAAACTTTTCGAAAGACGAGAGTAGACCCATTACCAATTTGAGGTACGCAGCCATGCTTTTGTCCCCTACCATGATGTTGCCATTAACTTGGCTAACTATTAGATGAGAATCGCTACTAATGAGCAGCCTTTTCACTTGCATTTCCTTAGCCTACCTGAGGTTGGCTAGTAGTACTCATATTTTGCCACATTGTTAGTAGCCTTAAATTTAAACTTCATCGCACAGTTCAGCTTGTGTCCTTCGGGGCCAACTAGGACCACACCCATTCCTGAGCCTGTTTCTCTGGAAGACCCATCTATAAACAAGTTTCATATGGGATGTTCCACGGGCTCCATTACTTCCTCCATTTCTAGGACATTAGCAAATTCTACCACAAAGTCTGCTAAGGCTTGGGCTTTGATAGAGGTTCTTGTTTTGAAAGTAATATCGCTAAGCACTATGGCCCATTTCAACAATCTTCCTGCCACGTCGAGTTTTTGAAGCACTTGTTTAAGCAGGAAGTTGGTCAACACAAGTATTGTATGAGCTTGGAAGTATGGCTTTAGTTTTTTGTATGCGACGATCAAGGCTAGAGCTAACTTTTCCATATCAGGGTAGCAGATAAATACCACCAATAGTACCTTAACGTAATAAACAAGCAGCTGGTGGGTATCTTCTTTTCTTATGAGAACTGCGGTAATGACTTCATTAGAGATGGCTCTCTAGCCTACTTGAAAGGAAGGCTTGCCTTAGGAGCTTTTTCAGCTCCTAGATCTTTACACTTCTCCATCCATTGGAACTTATTTTCTCCCTTTAGGATCTTAAAGAATGAGAGGCATTTGTCGGTAGCCTTCGAGATGAAACGGCTCAAGGCAGCTACGTGCCTAGTAACGCTTTGTATTTCCTTTGGGATTTTAGAGGACCTCATCTCGACCAGGGCTTGCATCTTTTTTTTTTAGGTTGAGCTCTATACTACTTTGGTTGATCATGTATCATAATAACATTTCGGAGGCGACATCAAGCGCACACTTAAGAGAGTTCAACCTCATCATGTACCTCCATAGAAGTTGGAAGGTTTTGTCTAGGTGTATTACATGGTCATTTACCTTCAAGCTCTTTATGAACATGTTATCCACGTAGACCTCCAAAGTCTTTGATAGGTAGCCCCAACATTTTCAATCCAAAAGGCGTCAATTTATAATAATAATAATAATAAAGGCATTTGCCAGTGATGAAATATGTATTTTCTTCGTCCACTAGGTGCATGAAAATTTGATTATATCCCGAGAAAGAATCCATGAAGCTCAAAAGCTCGTGCCCAACAGCAAGTTGGTCTATCCTTGGAAGTGGAAAATGATCATTAGGACAAGCTTGGTTGAGGTTAAAGAGGTCGATGCACACCCTCCATTTACCATTGTCCTTATCAAAACTGGGTTGGAGACCCTTTCGGGTAAGTGGCCTCCCTGATTAAGCCGTTGTCTGTCAGTTTTTTCACTTCTTCCTTAGGGCCTCATACATCTCCGGTTTGAGGGTCATCAAGGCATCTGTTAGTAATGAAAAATGGGACTCGGATAAGTGGGGTCATTCAAATCGCACAAGTCTTATCATCATGAAGCGTGGAATTCCAGTAACATTCAAGGGCGCTGAATCTGATAAGGTAACTATTGTCAAGGAATTTCTTAAAGAAATTGAAAAACTCTTTGTAAAAGGTGATAAGATCGAAACTATACAATTTTGGTGAACTTGATTTCACAAAATTATAAGGCTAAAGATAGCATAAGGGAGTACATTGTGAATATGTCTTATCTTGCTTCAAAACTAAAGGCATTAAAGTTTGAGTTATTTGATGACTTGCTCTTGCATTTGGTTTTGATTTCGATTTCTCTTCTTGCACAATTTAGTTAATTTAATATGAGTTACAACTGTCAAAAGGGGAAAATGGACTTTTAATAGGCGCATTTCATATTGTGTGCAAAAAGAAGAAAGTCTAAAGTAAGAGAGAACTGAAAGTACTCACTTGGTAAATACCTTTAAGGACAAGTTAAAGGGTAAGAAAGCTGTATTTGGTCCAGTTCAAAAGAAACAATAAAAGAGTGAAAAGGATAAATCATATGACCGTTACTTTTGTGAAAATTTGGAATACATAAAGAGAGATTATACTAAATACCACGCTAACATGTAAAAAAAAAGTACACTTCTCACTTTGGTTTATTCTACGTTAATTTAGTATCAGTACCTAGACACATCTGCTAGATAAATTCTACTTCCACTACTCATATAAGTGTGTCTGTGGAGGTTACCTAAACATTCAATAGCCAATTGATACTGAAAGATTCATTCATATGGGACAATGGCAAATGAGTTAAAGTTGAGGCTACAAGGACTTTTAGGTTATCATCGAAAACTGGTTATTATTTGGATTTGAAAGAGACATTTGCGGTATCATTTTCTAGACGGAATTTGATTTCTATTTCTATATTGGACAAATTTGATCACTCTTGTTCAATTTGAAATAGTNTGGCAAATGAGTTAAAGTTGAGGCTACAAGGACTTTTAGGTTATCATCGAAAACTGGTTATTATTTGGATTTGAAAGAGACATTTGCGGTATCAATTTTTTAGACGAAATTTGATTTCAATTTCTACATTGGACAAATTCGATTACTCTTGTTCAAATGAAAATAGTTAGTTTAGTGTTTTCTTAATTCAAATATTGTGGGTACTAGTTCTTTATCTAGTTATGATTACTTATGTTTGTTTAATACGAGTGTCTCTTATAAAGAAACCCTGCATGTGAATTCCTTGTGGTATTAAACATAAATTAACCAATGAGAATTCTATTTCGTTATGGCACAAGTGTTTAGGTTGCATCTCTCAAAAGATAATGAAAAAACTTGTGTCAGAAGGAATCCTTGATCCCCTTAATTTTCAAATTAAGTGTTTATGTTAATTACATTAAGAGGAAGCAAGCAAACATAAGGAGATTGTGTGTCAATAGAACTTCAGACTTCATAGAATTAATTTATACGAATATCTATGGGCCATTCACTTCGACTTCTTGGAATGGTCAACAATAATTTATTATATTCATAGACGATTTTTTTTTTCACTATGGCTACTTAATTCTCAAGAGTGAATTGATGCCATGAATAAAAAGACAAGTTCCATGAAAAACAATGACGTTTTGGAACTCATCAAATTGCCTGAAGGTGTAAAGCTCACTGATTGTAAATAGTTATTTAAAACCAAAAGGGATTCAAATGGTGATGTGGAGAAATATAAGACTTGTCTTGTATCAAATGGCTTTATTTAAAAGAAAGGCATTGACATTAAAGAGACTTTCCCTCGAATTTCTACGAAAGACTCTTTGAGGACTATTTCGCACTTGTGACACATTTTGATCTTGAGCTACGTCAGATAGTTTACAAATTAAAGAAATCCATATGTGGGTTTAAGCGGACTTCCCATCATTGATATCACAAATTTCATCAAATAATTATCTCGTTTGATTTTGAGATAAATGTAGTTGATGGTTGCGTATATCACAAGTTCAGTGAGAGTATGTATATTTTCTGGTATTATATGTTGATGACATACTGTTTGCATGCAATGATATAGGATTATTGCACTTAACCGAGAGATTTATGTCATGAAATTTTGATGTGAATGATCTTGATGACATCTCTTTTATATTAAGGATATAGATACACTAGGAACGTTCTAGGGGTATTTTGGATTATCACAAAAGAGCTATATTGATAAAGTTCCTAAAAGATTTGGGATGCAATAATTTAAATCAAGTGATACTCATATTGCTAAGAGAGAGAACTTTAGTTTCATTCAATGCCCTAAGAATAAGTTTAAAGAAAAAGAAATACAGAAAATTCCATTTACTTCAACAACTGGGAGTTTAATGTATGCTTGATTTGCACACATTCCGATATAGCATTCATTGTTGGAATGTTGGACAGATATTTAAGTAACTATGGGATGGATATTTCGAAAGCAGCCAATTGATTTTTTCAATATCTATAGAAAACTAAAGATTACATGATCATCTACAGGAAATCATACCAGTTGGCAATCATTGGGTATTTTGATTCTGATGATGGAATATGACTGCAGAATTTTGTCAATGTGCTGCACATTTTTGATGGAATTGAAAGACCCTTCATGTTATTTAGTGATAATAGTAGTCTTGTATTCCAACATGAGCTCGATGATGTCATAGTTTATAGACATCAAGTTCCTAGTTGTGAAGGAAAGAATTCAGAGTGATCAGGTTTCTATAGAGTATATTAGGACAAACTCCATAATTGCATATATGCTTACTGAAGGGCTAACCCTTAAGGTCTTTCATAAGTATATTGCTCATATGGATGTTGCATCTTTTGATAATATGACATTTTAGTTGGAGTTTGTATTTGGCTATTGTTTGATTCAGATACATTTTATACTTATATCTATTCAGGTTATTCTGTAGAAATAAAGTATTTAGTTCAGTTTCACTCTTATTAAAGTTTGGCTTGATTTCAACAAAGAATAATGTAGAACTAGTGGAAACTATGCATATTTGGATCACATTACATATAATTTTCATGCTACACATCCACACTTATTTGATTGTGTTGATTTATGTGACCATTGATCAGTTTAGTTATGATACCTGTAACGAAAATCGCTTTGATCCTACATTGACATATTACTGGACGAGATTGTTTAGAGATATTTTTTATTATGATAGCAAAAATTTTGAGCTCGTAATGTTATACACATTTATAAGGTAACATATGTGACCCAAGGGAGATTATTGGAAAATTATTAATTTGTCATGTGGATCGCCATATGTAATTAATTGTGTATAAAGACGATTTTAAAGCGAAGCCCAAAATTAAAGTGGGTTAATAGAGAATTAAGTAAATGGGTTTTAGAAATCTAAATAAAGTATGAGTCGGATTATATGTGCAAAGATCATATTCTTTTAAAATTGTATTTTATGATGGACGAAATACGTATGGAAATATAAATAGCGTTATGGTCCCCAAAATATATGCGATTCTCATTTTTTGTGTCATCACATCAACACAAAATACAAAGGAAAGCATATTGAACAGGAAGATCCAAAACTTACAGACAAAAACAGGCAACTACAATCAAGAAACAAGAAGAATGAGTTGAGACAATCAAGATTATGAAGCAAGAAGCTGAAATTAAGAACAAAAACTCAAAAACCAAAAGAGTCAATATTCAAGAATCAAAAATCAAAATCCAATAGTAAAGTATTATTCGCAATAAATTAAGATATGTTCAGCATTAAATAATTATATTGGTGATATGACATAGGGGATCCTAGTAATAAAGTAATTAGACTTTCATGTTCTAAAGATTTAAATTTTTATAAAATTCTAATAGTGTAGTCTTCAGTACAAGTCTTCTTTAGACATAAGCCACTTTTCTGGAACAATTTTCTTCCACTATCTAACAAACAAACCATTGAGTTTAGTATTTTCCTGTATAAAAACTTTTGTAAGGACGAACAAAAAGAAGTTTCTTGCGTTGCAATTGGGATGTCCTTATAAATGAAAATAAAAAATTCAAATGGTCTAGCTACTAAGCGCCCGTTTAGCCCCATTATTCCATATTATAACGAGAGGAATAATAATTTTTTGGAGAATGTGTGGTTAAAAAAGAAGGAAATTTTTTAACATTTACGTATAATATTATTTTATTGGAGAATGTGTGATTGATAAGAAGAGAGAAAAATAAATTATAATTTAACGGGGACCAAATAGGAGCTAAGACTATAACTAAGGGTCCGATTGATTGCAATGGTGGAAAATGGGTGGAAAGAAAATGAATTCTAGAGAAAATAATTGCCTAGAACTTGTTTTTCAGGGAATTGTTAATTAGGTGTGTTTGATTGATATAATTTTCCACTTGGAAAATTTTACTCTT
>CAIGRQ010210443.1:0-14800 GCA_903798375.1 Fraxinus sp. D2006-0159 | reverse complement strand
ATATTATTCGACAGCTAGTTATTTATATATTTTTGAATTGGGCTACGTTAATTTGTAAAAGTTACGAATGAAATGTCATTAGTTATATTTATGTAGTGTTGCTGTAAATGTTAAAAAATTTAATTATGGCATGGAATCGAATCAAACCCGAACGGTTCCATAATTATATTTGGACCTGACGGGTCCATTTATTAAATACCCGAAAATTTTAGAACCGAGCAAACCGAACCGAACCGACCCACGAATCTTTAATTTATTCCAATTACGCTTTTACATAATTTTCAACATATAGTCTTTCGCATAAATTCTCTCTCAACCTTAAGTATTGGAGGGGTGAAGGGACACGCATCGACGTCTTTGTTTCAAGTATTGAAAGATTATGTTTGTGTTCATTCTCAATCATCAAGCTCAAAAAATCAACATGTACGATTTTTTATAACATCATTGACGCTGTCTATTGGAAGCGCTATTAAAGGTCATGGTTAATGCACATTCGGGACACCTTCTAGCAAGCTCATCTGTTCCTAACCAGCATCAAACTGAATACCCTCCAATTTTGGAGGAGAAATCATCAAGAGTACCAACATCCCCACCAGCAATTGTTGCACCTGGAGCATTTGAGGAGCTCCGCCAAGAAGTTACCATGCTATCTTAGTTGTTGAGTCAAAGAAATCCGCATCCATCGCCAGCACCATAGGGTGGTTTTATGGTAGATGCTCGAGCTCCCCGCCCCATTCGTAGCAACAGTGATCGCAGAATCTCGAGCATACCTCCCATGACATCGGGCTTGAGATCAGTTACTATGGACTATGTTGAACTTGCAAGGATCATTCAGGACGGGATTGCAGTTGGTATGCATTGGAATACTCAATGGCCAACATGTTTCATCCCTAACACCTCGTTCACTCCAGAGATCTTGTCGTATCTCCTACCAAATAGATTCAAGTATCCCCGCATAAAAAAAAATACGATAGAACTACAGACCCGATCAACCATCTCAATGTATACATTATGTTATAATCATTCATCCTAACTAAATACTTAATTTTACATCATGGGAGAATAAAAATACAAGAATGAATTAAAGTACATCATCGGGTATTAAAGAAAAATGAGAAAAAGATGAAAATCTTGCACCAAAATTTCGCCTTCTTCTTGTAAAATCTTGAAACTCTTCTAAATTGATTTCTTGATACATTTTTTTCCTCGTTTTGACTTGAATAATATATATATACAATGAATCCCCAAGCCTTGGCTTGAATATATGTCCAATGAAATCCTACCAGCCCCCTTTAATTGTTGGATTATGTTGTGTATTTATAGAGCAAAATTAGGCATAGTCCTTATTCAAATTGATTTTCCCCAAAGAGTTCAATTGGTTTCTACCAAAGAGTTTTAACAAATAAAAGGAAATAATCCTTTTTTCCAATTGAACCCATTTTCTCATATGGCTTTATTCCTTCATCATGTAATATTTTCAAATAAGTTATCTTCATTCCAAAGTAATAATAGTTTACCTGAAATAAGTTTTGGAGTTTGCAATTAAGTCCTCAACTTTCCAAATATTGAATTTAACTCCTGAACTTATGATTTTTTACCGAATACTCCATAATACTTACAATTGATCTCATGCAATTCGGTCAATCTTCAATTACTTCAAATCAACTCCAATTAAGTTTCAAATAGCCTCTTTTCACATAAAATAAATTGTATCCAAGAGATTTTCCTACAGTTAACATAATTTATACATATGAAGCAGATAATAAATAAGAATAGAAGTCAAGATAAACGCATAAAATGCCCTTATCAGGCACCTTATGAGGGGTTGAAAGAACTAGTGCTTGCTAGTTTTTTGGGGCATCGAAAAGAACCGGTGCTTGCTAGTTTTTTTTTTGAGCACCGGATTTGGATAGTTTAAAAATCCCCCAAAAACAGTGTATTGTAATTTTAATTGGTTATCTCAACCTACTAAATCGGCTGTTTTTTTGTCATTTTTCAAATTCTCTTCTAATTTTACCCTTTATAAAATAATTAGTTTCCACCAACATATTTTGTTTAATACTAACTTATAAATAAAAATATATTAACTAAAAAAATTATTTATAAACAAAAAATTACATTATAATTTAAAAAATTACTTATAAGTAAAATATTACTTATAAGATAAAAAAAACTATTTCTGTGTAAAAATATTATTAATAGGACAAAAAATAACTTATAAAATATAAAAAATTATTTATAAGTAAAAAATTCACTTATGAGTAAAAATTATTTAAAAGTACAAAATTAAACTTATAATTATAAAGTTCATTTATAACTAAAAAATGCTAACATAAAATTTTAAGTAAATATTTAACTTTATTTAAAATTTTAATTTAAATATTGACTTATTTATATATAAATTATATATAAGTAAAATATTATTTATAAAAAAATCATACTAGAAATTATAAACTAAAAATTACGCTAAAAGACATATATGTAACTTTATTTTTTTAAAAAAAACTTTTAAAATCGGTGGATAATAAACTCTCAAACATGAGTTGAATTGTTTTAAAAATCGCTACTAAAACCACTCGTAACCGATCCACTTATAAACGTTCATAACCGATACTTTAAAAAACGCTAATAATCGGTACACCAGAACTCCCAAGCATATCCTAGTAGTTCTAAATTAAACATAAATATAATTTCATTAAATTTATAATATATTATATGATAAAAAAAAAATTATTGCACTTTATGCCGGAACTCCCAAGCAGACTAAGGGTCCGTTTAATTGTAAGAGTGAAATTTGGGTGGAAATAAAATGAATTTCAAAGAATTGAATTGTCTAAAATTATTTTTTGGAGAATTGTCAATTAATTGTATTTGATTAGTATAATTTTTTATGTGGAAAATATTGAAATTTTGGATCTTTTGGTATTCGTTTGACTTTATTTTACAAGAGAATTGTCTATTAAAAGGATATAATTTGTTACAATTGGGGATATAATTTGTTTCCATTGCCAAAATAAATTAAAAATTAAAAAACTAAACTCAAAACCATGGAAAACCAACCGTGTGAGCCAAAACCAAGAAAATTTGATCTATCAACTATGCCTAAAGTGAAAGATGGAATTTCTTTTTCATTTTCCATAAAAAAAAATTTCCCAATCAAACAAGCCCTAATATGTTATTTGTAATCAATCATTCTCACATATTAGATAGATCGATTCTAATTAAATTAACTGAAACCAATTTCGGAATGGAGTTTGGTTGATGGAATCGAACGAGAAGTTTTAATAATTTATTGGCACGAAATGAGAAAATTAATAGGGTCAATTAATGGGCTTTCTATAATTATCAAAACATGGTCATAAAATATCAAGGCTCTAAAAGTAAGCTCCAGACGTTAATGTTAAGTTTTTTTAAAAAAATGAAAGAAATATTTTTATTTTAAAGTAATTCATATACAAATTATAAATATGAGATTTTCTCATTGAGTGTTAGCATCCTGTTATTCCTCACCATTTTCAAATGATGAAGACAAGATGATTCGAGATGACGACTCGTGATGTCACTGACTTAGTACTATAATATTTAAAGGGTAATGCTACAGGTACAAAATCCATTACAAAATGGTTGACAAAATAGCCACATGGGCATGCGCCCTTCCAATAGGGGGGTGCCATGTGACTATTTTGTCAACAATTTTGTACAAGTAGCATTATCCTTATTTTAAAATAACAAGTCATCAATGTTCCTTACGTTACAAACAAATTTAATCGTTTTCCGCATTTATTATTTTAAGATAAAGTTGAGAGATAATATCTCCAAATCTAAATTTAAGGGGTGTTAAAATAGGTGTCTTTGAGATTACCTGGACTTCATGTGAAGTAATATCACTTGCACTAAACAGAGAGAGAGGGCTAAACATTTACTCCACCAGATTCAGCTCCTATTTACATTACAATCTTCCCCAGTGGGAGTTCAACTTTTTACAGTGGCAAGATAATTATGCACTCTCCTGCTCCTTTTGAAGTTATCCAAGGATAATGGACCGATGGTATATACGGGCAAAAGAAAAGAATACTCCGATCATTATGAAAAGAAGCACCATAATTGCTGAATGCTGATCCATTTCTATGCTTTGCCATTTGGTTTTGGTGATCGAACAAACTTATGATGATATGGAGAAGCATAAGAACCATTATGTAAAGAGAGACTTCTTGATTGAAGCTGACCATTTCTCGAGAATGAGCCCTGCGTTCTAAGGCCATTTCTGGCATTTGGGCTCGATCCCACACGATCAGCTTGCATCGTCTGGAAATAGTACAAAGAGCTGGCCATATCCTTGAGATTTGGCAAAGGCTTTAAAGCTTCGACAACTTCACTCATTAAAGGCCTTGCTTTTGCATCCCTGTTAAGACAGCGTGCGGCCAACTGTGCAGCTTTTTGGGCACCTTTTATAGAAAAATGGCCTTCAAGTCTAGGGTCTATTAGTCGATAAAACCGTCTCCTCTCACCCAGATTAGGCCGAGCCCATTCTACAAGGTTATGTTCTCCATTAGGCCGATTTTTGTCCATTGATCTTCTTCCGCTGAGTATTTCGAGCAAAACGACACCAAAGCTGTAGACATCGCTCTTTGATGTAAGATGCCCTGCATCAGAAGTGGCATTGTCACAGAAGTATGGAAAAGAAAAAAAAGTACCAAAGAGGTCACAAATAGTGGGAAAAATGGGAACGCTCAAAAATGTAATTGCATGGATGAACTAGAAAATGACCAAGGATGTTTAAGGCATACTAATTAAATTTAAGAATTGAAGCTATGCTAAATAGGAAAATCAAATAGCAAGCCCTTTTTATGTGAATGAAAATGAAAAGAAGTGGAAAAAAATCTACCTTTCCGAGTTTTGTTGTAACATGTTTATCAAAATAACGAAACTTGTGCACTGGTAGGACACAGTAGCATTATGTGACATAAACAACAAACTCATTTTAGGGTAAGTTAGGACCATTAGGAAGATAGAGATGCAGTAAGTGCAATGACAAGCACATATCTCGATAAGCACAAGATATTTGCATGGTATAAGGATTGACGCCTAAAGGACTTGTTTGCTTAAAATATGATGCACACATGATATTATTTCCTTGTAAATCCGTGATGACGCCACCAGGTGAATGTGGTGCATTTTAAGCTACCGACTGTCCCTGTCCGAGGCTATAGGTCCCTGCACATGATGAGGAGTTCGTATATTGAAGGAACCTATTAGTTGGGCTTGCTCACAACCATGCAACCAAAAGACATACTCAAAAGACGCCTCCAACATAAAAACTTGTGTTCATTATCCATTCAAAAAAAGTAAACAGGAAAGTATCTCATTTTCCCCGCCCTCTCCAGGGACTAAATCAATGAAGCCTCTTCATCAAGGTCCACACATTTGACATCACAATGGACAATGTGGGATTCTAGAGGTAGCCCCCACAAAGAGTGTAGTACACGGCTCTGACACTTTCAACTTTCAAGTCTCACAAGTTCAAGGCATGACGTCCCTATATATCAAACCTTCAAACTTACAGTAAACCTTTTTTCTCTCTTAAGTTACTTTTCTCCAATATCTCTCTAATCCTTACTCTCTTCGTCCATTTTTTTCAACCTCGTATATTATTTACCCATTATCTCTATTTCATTTGCTGTTTTGCATCAAGAAAAGGCAAGACTATAATCAAAGGCATATAAGTGCTACCTGTCATGACATATTCTTTTTTTTTTTTTTTTGATAAGTACCTGTCATGACATATTCTGGGGCTGCATAACCATATGTTCCCATCACACGAGTGGAAACATGAGTCTTTCCTTCATCCGGAGCATCTTTAGCAAGTCCAAAATCAGAAAGTTTGGAGTTATATTCCTGGAATAATAAGCTATTAGATAAGCTACCTACACGAGTCAAAAATGTAGTCAGCACAAACATAGTTTGCAAAACATTGGAACTTACTGAATCTAACAGAATATTAGATGTCTTAAAATCACGATATATCACCGGCCGCTCTGCTTCCTCATGAAGAAAAGCAAGACCCTTTGCAGCACCAAAAGCAATTTTCATCCTAATAGACCACGGTAGAGGTAGAGACCCTAGAAACAATAATGGTAAATATAGCCAAACATTGGACATATTAAGGAAAAAAAAATATGTGAAGATAATCACGGTTCAACTACGATAAGAATGAAATATGAAACAAAGGAGAGTAGATAAAATCTGTTCACTGATGAAAAATACACTGAAGCTAATAGATACTTACTCCTGAACAAGTGGTTCTCCAAGCTTCCTCTAGGCATGAACTCATACACAAGCAGCCTTTGATCATCTTCAATACAGGATCCTATTAGTTTAACCAAATTAGGATGAATGAGGTCACCAAGAAAATTTACTTCAGCCTGTCAAATAAAAGTTTAATTTAGAATAATTCAACACAAAATAAGAGAAAATAGCATACACATGAGAGCCATGTTGAGCAAATCAAATAAAGAAAGCATCAAACCAGCCATTCTTTGTGACCCTGAAGCCCGTCATGATTGAGGGTTTTCACAGCAACAGTAAGTCCTGTCCCAGGTTTCACAGGTGCTGTTCCATTCTCTTCAATCCACCCCTTAAATACACAACCGAAACCTCCTTCACCAAGAAGTGATTCTGGTCTAAAATTCCTTGTTGCCAACTTAAGATCATTAAATGCGAATTTTCGAAGCCGAGAAGAAATTTGAAGTTCCTCTTCAAGTTTGGAGCTGGAAGAATTGCTTTCCGCATTGCTCGTTGCGGAGGATGAGATTATGGCAGCAACTGGTTGGTCTCTGCTCGTATCAATCATAGATTTGCTTTCTGCTTACAAGCACAATGAAATAGTAGATAAAAAATCAGATACAAATTATCGTGATAGCAAAAGTCTACACAGGCATTGCCAGGCATCACACATGATATATAGGGTTCCACATACTCAATCAGTAGATGCAGGAAAGTGTTAGTAACAATGTAAGACCGACAAGAATATTACCGTATATGCATGACAAGTGTGAAAAGAATAGCCATATATGCATCAAGTCATATGAGAGACACAAATTACCAATAACAAGACGACGTGAAAACCACGAATATTAGTATATGAGGTTTAACCTTACCCTTGCACAAGATATACAACTGAACTGTACAGTTTTGAACTATCCAAGTATCCAAATAATCCATCCGAGAGTTTGTAAAACTAGGAACGGATTGACTACTCCAAAAGATTAAAAAGAGAAAAAAGAAAAATTCTTTAACCCTCAGACAAAATCTCAATGTATTTAAAAGCTCTCACGATACTCTATGTCAAAAGTTCACATCGAACAGCGAGAAGCTATATCTTTCCTTAATAGTTTCTAAATGTAAACCAGGCATAACCTTTTGCACCCCAAAAACTCTTAAAATCAGCTCCCACTAGAATCAACCATAGTATGATTAACATCCTTCCTCGCCTTCTTACGAGTTAAACATCAGCTAATGCATAGTTTTTTCCTCCTCGGGTTATCGGAAATGAAGATGGCATCTCCAGAAGCATTCAGGAGCTTTACCAACCCAAATTACTTTCCAACAGAAAACAAAAGCATCCAGTTTAAGCATGAGATAATAGACAGTTTTGGTGAAGAATCTGGCGTCACTTGCTCTCTATAGACCATCCTGTAACCGTCACCATTATGACCATAATTTAGCAAGAGATTTGGGCTGACTCAACCTCCCCATCCGGACCCCTCAGGCACCTCACTCCAAAAGCATAAATTCTTTGTCACACTCCCATGAAAAATCTGAAAATTATCTCTCTAATAGAAACAGAATTACACTGCAATTCCAAAGAGAGAACCAAAATCCTCTTTCAAAGCATTGTCAGCGCACCAAGTATCCAACCAAATCTGATTCTCTCTTCCCATCACCCACTTTAGAGCCAATAAATCTAGCCGACCCTAAGGTTCATTATGCCCCTTCAAAGTTCAAGCCTATAAGTTAAACTAGGATTCTTAGTTCTTAAATTGGTCCGTTCAAATTTTTGCATACATCTTATCCATTACTAGCATTACGATTAGTATTACAACTCCAATCACATTATAGTCCATATTAAAATTATTTGGAAATCAAGAATAGTTCTTATAATAACACAAACACAATTCACTCTACACAATCCAACCACACTTTGGAAAGTATCTACACATTATCTCTTGATAGTCATATACATAACATTCACATGCATATAAGATAAAATATTACACTGACAGTAAGTCACCAAGTTCACTAGACCGATATTTTACTAATCAAAAGAAATGGAAACTATCTTAAGGTTTAACATACGCAATGCAATAAATTCTCATCAAGAAGACAGACTAATGAAACAGCAATAAGTTCATTAAATTTTAAAAATAAATCAAAATATTTTAGATACCATTTAACTCCACTAAGAGTATTATAAACTTGTTTACTAAGTTTTGATACACAACCATGGCTAATGATTTTTCAAATTTTAGAATTGACAAATTGAAAATGCAAGTGGTTAGTACGCACACTTAAATCTCAAATGTTAGCATCTTTAATCAATCTTCCTATGCTGTTGCTAAGTAGTATCCCCACTTCCTTCCCCCTCCCTTCTTTTCTTGATCAAACAAAATACTGCATGAATATTGGAACTATTTGGAATCATCTCTAATTAGCCAGCAACAAACCCCAAGACAAGCAGATTAACTGGAATTTCCATGAATTCAAAAGTTCAACATTTGTTTAAGTTTAATATCATCTATCTTATATAGTATCAGAAACAGTATATTTTGCTCAGGAACTTCTTGTCAAGTAAATAGGAATCATTGTTTTTCACCATATCATATTTAGAAGCCATACCAATACAAATAGCAAATACAGCAATCACATACAACTGCAACAAGAAGACAAAGATACTATCAAGAATATAAAAAATAAAACACAAAACCATAAAAAATTTAAACTACGAGTTAAAGTATTACCACAGTGAGTGCTGATGCTACTAATAGAGCTATCAACTTTAGATCTTGATGACATACAGCTGCCAATATACCTCAATTTAATCCAACACCCGGTTTCCTCCTCAGAACCACCATCTTTCTTCTTACTCCCCTTTGATTTCTCCACATCCCAAGACTCCTCCTTTAATGCATCACCACCTAATCCCATGTTTTACAAACCCCAAAATTTTACCCCCACCTCCCTCCTCCAGGAAAAACCTTTACCAAATAACCGTTCACTTCCAGTATTATTTCCTCCAGCCCCAATAATCACCTAAAATTACTCAAATCATTTCAGAAATCAGTCAAATGTAGGAAATAAAACTGAAAAAGTACCTTTCAGCCATTCTGAAGAAAACTCAAATAGAGGAAAAGAAAACAAAATAGCTCTTCCACTCCAAGAACTAATTTCAATTCAAAAAACATCAAAGAATAAGAAAATAGCTCAGACCCAGTTCTAAAGATCAGCTAAAATAGCAAGTAAAGACAACCCAGATAGCTACAAAGATTCCACAATATCTTTTCCACTTCAAGGCCCAATCTTTTCAACAAAATACAGAAAAATTAGATTAAGTAAATAACTCAGAGCCAGTTGAAAAGATGAGCAGGAATACACATTAGGCCGCTCTAGAAGAACTCAGTGATTACAGATCACATGCTTGACCTTCAAAGAATAAAACTTTGCCCCTGCAAAGCTGGAATCAGATAATAATAATTATTAATAATTAATTCTCATAAAATCCCAGTTCAAAAAGTATACTTCTAGTACTTTTCTACTTTTTACTGTTTGTCTACTCCGAGACACCACTACAGAAAGGGAAAGGCCCCTTGTACAGGGGCCTCTATACAGGGCGCCGAGCTGGCGGTACACCAAGGGGGGCTCCTACAGAAATGTCTGTTCTTGAAAACTTTATGAAATCTCAATATTTAAAAAAAAAAAGGGACTAAAATATGGTGGCCAGTTCAACGTTTAAAGAATTATTATTGTTGACCCCGTTTTTCGTAACGTCACCTGAACAACAAATGTGTGACTCATTCACGTCAACTCAAGCAAATTTCAACGCGTTTTGACAGAAGAAACGAACGGAGAAGGGGAACACATAAACACGAGAGATGTTTTACAGCACGAGACAAAAATGTTCCAATACCAACAATTGTGACTAAGATGATTGCACTAATAAACAATCACCAATAAAGTGTCAATAACCTAAAATCAAACTAACAAATGTATAACAAGCAAGAGGGTATATTGAGAGTATTTTTCTTGAGTGTATTTTTTATATTAGAATCAATATTCAAAAAACCATCATTTACAATTTACAATGACCACATATTTATAGAGTTATACTCGACGTGGTGATCGTGGATCAGAACCACGTGACCTGATCTCCTTAACTGAAGTCTCACATTTTTAAATCTACCATACATTAAATACAATGACAACGGGATTAGCAGCTCTATACATTAGGTTGACACACATAACATTCTTTATTATAAATGTTACATCAATCATTCTTATAGATTACCTTTAAATCATATAAGAGACAGCTTCAGCTTTAGGGACTTTGGATGAATTGGGGGCTTCGGCCCGAGGGAGTTTCGAATTAGTAGTCTTCTGTATGAAGAACTTCGACTTCTTCTTTGATTTCTTACGTAACGCTTCGACTTAAGAGTTTCAACCATTTAAGCAAGTGCTTCGAAGCGCTTAAGAGTTTCACCATTTAGGCAATGCTTCGACACGGGAGTTTTAGCCTTTGTTTAACTTCTTTGCATTTGACCAATTGGTCTTAGTTGACTTTCCTTTACACGTAGATTACGACGGACACTTTGACTGCCCGTTTTTCTTAACGTCAGCGTCAACAATAGATGTCGAGCCCATGACGATAACTCAAGAAAGTTTTGGCGCGTTTTGACTAGAGAACCGAGGGGAAGAGTAGCGCGTGAATGCGGGAAATGCTTTATGTCGCGAGACAAAAATATTCGAGCACCAACGATAGTGACTAAAATGATTGCACTAACAAACAATCACCAACAAAGTGTACATAACCTAAAATCAAACTAACAAATGTAGAACAAGCAAGAGGGTATATTGAGAGTATTTTTCTTGAGTGTATTCTTGTATATTAGAATCAATATTCAAAAAATCATTATTTACTATTTACAAAGATCACCTATTTATAGAGTTTTGGCAGACAGGCGATCGTTAGATCAGAACCACTGGCCTCATCTTCTTGATTAAAGTTTCAAATCACTAAATTTATCATACATTAAATACATTGACAATTGATCAGCAGCCCCGTACATTAGGCTGATACACTTGATATTTTTTTATTACAAACGTTACATTAACCATTCCTAAAGATTGCCTACAAATCTTGTAATGACTGCTGACTGCCTACAAATCTTGTAAAGACAACTTCAATTTCAGGGACTTCGAATGAATTGAGGGATTCGGTCGAAGGGAGCTTCGAATTAGTGGTCTTTTGTGTGAAGAGTTTCGAATTCTTCTTTGATTTCTTACGCAGTGCTTCGGATTAAGAGTTTCAGCCATTTAGGCAGCGCTTCGAAGCGTTTAAGAGCTTCAACAATTTAGACAATGTTTCGGCATAAGAGTTTCAATCTTTGTTTGACTTACTTTGCATTTGATCAATTGGGTCTTTATTGATCGCGACGTGACACTTTGATTGGAGCCTTGATGACAAAGCGTAACAGCTATATATTTTACAACATATAAATTTTCTTTTCTTTTCTTGCAATGTAAATATATACTTTCAAGAATAAATTTTATTCCTAAATAATAGAAAATGAGTTTCGCCATTTGTACATTCATCCATACAACAGCGTTGACAATGTTATGTGTTGACAAAAAATTATTGATTACAAAAATGATTTTTTTCGTTAAATTGTCTGATATATAGTATCACGTGACATTATATAAACAAAATTATCTACATTGTTTGACTAAAAAAATAAAGTAAATTAATTGTCGGTCCCTACTTTATTAATGGAATCAAAGACCAAAAACGTAAGTGGAGAGCTTCCCGGAGAACGCGGGCAAGGAGTTGAATACCAAACATACCCCTCAAACAGCTATTTTATTTCTACGTTGATGTAAATAGTAAGGTTAAATTGTAGAATAAGAGAATTTGGGACTGCGGCAGGAGAGAGATAACTGAAGGGACCCAGCAGTATGATGATCCGTGCAACCACCAGCATCAGCAGCGGTTTGTTCTTTACTGATGCCGTGCATGCATTTTTTTTTTTTCTTCTTTTATATTTTCCTTCTTTTTTTTCTTTCTATCCTTGAGAGGATTATTAAGCCTTGATAAGACTTAAAATCCAGACTATTTGCTATTTTGTAACTTAAAAAGTCAAATTCACAATAATAAATTTAGAAAACGAGCCCACGAGAGATTGCATTTTTCGGCAAGAGTCATTTACCTCCTATTTCTAATGACATTTTTACCCTTCATTTAGGTGCTTGGGATTTACTCGCCTCAAATTTTACAAAGAGGATATTTTCAAAATTCACATTGATATGTTGGCACACACATGGCACCATTGGTTGGAGACTTGATCGAAATTGATCTTGTAAGCATTGGTGCTATAAGCTAAGCACCAAGTAACGTTACAACTACAATAGATAGTGTAATTAATTTTGTAAACAATCAATATCTAATTATTTGTCGTAGTGTAGACTTGATCGAAATTGATCTTCTAAGCACTGTGCTATAAGCTAAGCACCAAGTAACGCTACAACTACAATTGATATTTTAATTAATTTTGTAATCAATCAATATCTCTAATTATTTGTTGTAGTGTGTCGTGTCACCTGAATGCTTGATATTTAAAAGACCAGCCCTAGGGACTCGGCAGAATCAACCATTTTTATGAATTATGTTTCCGAATCGAAATTTTCTGATTTTTATTTTCTAGTTCAATTGAGAGTTAAAAAAGATGATGAACTATTTAGCCCTTTTTAAATGTATATTTTCCCTTTTTGTTAATATTTTTTTAGTTTAATTGTAGTGATTATAGGATTAGTATTTGAACAATTAGGGGTTAAGTGGAATGGAATATGTATTTTAGACGTAGTACACAAAATTGGGAAAATAAATAAATAAATAAAAAAAGGTGGGAGTCAATAATATTTAAGAATTAAATAACATTTCATCATTAATCTATGGTTCTAATATTCAATAGAGATTAAAATCGGATTAAAATTGAAATACTAGTCGTTATTGTTGATTTTTATTAGACGAGTGAGACCTAATTATTGTTGATTTTCAATTTTAATTGAATTTTAAGCACGATCAAACACATTCATATATGTTCGAAAGTAACATTTTTTTTTTTTTTTGTGGGTAAACATCCATTCAATGCATCGTGAGTGGCATCGTACACAAAAATAAAAATATTATATTGCCTCCCTCCACCGTCAGCCTTTGCACTGCGAGCAATGATGNTGAATTTTAAGCACGATCAAACACATTCATATATGTTCGAAAGTAACATTTTTTTTTTTTTTTGTGGGTAAACATCCATTCAATGCATCGTGAGTGGCATCGTACACAAAAATAAAAATATTATATTGCCTCCCTCCACCGTCAGCCTTTGCACTGCGAGCAATGATGGTTCAGAGCCCAACTCAAGAGTGTGGGTTTCTCACATAACAATGGAAGTGGCTTTTCTTGAGATCAAATATCACTATCACATATATTTATTTATTATTATTTAAGGGACACGTGTGCACTGCGCGCTTGTGAAGTTCTTTTGATGTATCGTAATAAATTTTATTTGTCTACAATGAAGTCATTACTTTGTTGGCATCGAAATGAATGGGTATCCATGTAGTTGCAAAATGCAGAAATCTTAATTCTATATTGAAAAGTAACCATTCAACCCTTTTTTTTTTCTCGATATTTTATTCTACTTCACATTCTTAAATGATTCACAAGTGTTACTTGATGCCACCGAGATATAACACTATAGTTGTCGAATATTCGTGCATGATCGAAATGTAATAAATTTTATTAGTTATCATATATATATATATATCGTGTATTCTCCTATTGAGCAGAATTTTATTTTAATTGATAAGTGTGTGTATGTGTTTGTGTCAATTAATATAAAATATATTGCGTCTTCTCCTACTTTGCAGAATTTTAGTTTAGTTGATAAGATAATTCTCTTCCTATTTCAATTTTTTTTTTCTCTCAATGCCCTTGCATTCTTTCTATATTTGCTTCCAATTTAAAATTTGACGAAGTTAATCTCCCCCTTCAAATTTTTTTGTTTTAGTCAAAGTGAACAATAAAATTTTGTTTAAGTCAAATTTAACAATTAATTTTAACCACATATTTCATGAAACTCACAATTATTATTAAATTTTTAACAACATATTTCATCAACTTTTTTGCAAAATTCACTAAATATTTTTTTTTTAGCAAAATCAAACAGCGAGAAAAGAAGTTGCTTTGCATATATAGTGTATTCAAAATAAATTGATTCACACTAGTTAATGTAAAGATCTTTCCTCTCGTAAAGCACCATTGACCTCGAGAATTTATACTTAAAAGATAAGTTCTATCTTTAAAGATTGTTTAAAAAAAAATTAAATATAATCTATGAGAAACGCAAGATTCGATCCAACTACACTTAGAGGGGGGGTGATTAGGTGTAAATGCGGAATTATCAATTTATTTAACAAGCAACAAGTCACAAGTTAATTATGTCTAGGTAGTTATTCATACAAATCAATTTAG
>CAIGRQ010210401.1:0-13992 GCA_903798375.1 Fraxinus sp. D2006-0159 | reverse complement strand
ACTCAATTAATTTTGCATTTAGTCTTAGCGGTCAATAATTAACATGATGAATTCATTTCTATCAATTTTGGAGTGATAGATCAAATTGAATGAGTTTCATAACATTACATATAATTGGACTTATTATTTAACCACCTTCATGTCACGTAGAAGGGTGATTCAGCACCAGTAGTGTTTGATAAATATTATTTTTAATTTTGACCAAAAAAGAAATGGATTTAATGACTTTATACTAGTATTTTATCGTTGCCCTACTAATAGCACATTGTTGACGACATTTGATATATTGTTATTTCATTATTGCCAGCATATTACTTGCTTGGTACAGGCTACACGGACAGTTAGTTTAATTATACAATCAAGTTACATGTATACTAAATTTTACATTAAGTTTGACATTCTTGTGAGGTGAATATCACATATTTTGACAATGGAGTGTCAAACTTGATGTATACCAAGTGTGTACAACTAGTTTGTCACCAAAACAATACGAATCATGCATCAAGTATATAAGAAGTAATAAGCCTATTTGGCAATATACATTAGATGAATATTTTGAAGGGACAATGGTTCCCAATTATCTATATTTGCGTGTTAGGAATATTGCGATGTTTTTCACGTTGATTTAGTCCATATTGCAAGAGAGATGCTTCCAAAATTTTGACAAATCATATTGTGATAGCTATCTTTTGAGAGTAGCCACAAAGCCTCATCTCATTGGTGATGGCTTGTAAGTACCCATCTACTTGGGATCAACATGTATTTCAAATGCTATTTCTTTTATTGCAGAGGCGATTCACAAGTCCTCGAATGTTTAGATCGACTTATGTTTAGATCGACTTATATTTCGAGGCTATAGACAAGCCCTCTCTTCTTGGAGTTTATTCTTTTAACTCTGATGCTGTACATAAATATACCAATCAAACTTGAGAATACTAAGGAAAAATTAATATGGAGATTCGATATTTTCTGAATCCTTATGTAATGAATTAATTCTGCTATTAATTAGCCGCATTGCGATGGAATTAGTATGGTAGGGTTCAATCTCAACCCACATTCACATATATAGATCGAAATTAAGTTTTAGATCTATCGTTCACGTAAAAACTACCACTCGTAATCATGACTAGAGTGTTTATACAATGTAAACATAACAACTATTTATGATATAGCTTAATTGTAATCACTGTATAAAACACATTTTCGACACGTATTTATGAACAATCACTTTCGATAATTGACATTTTTTTTGCATTATTTCAATCTTTTAAGCCAAGAATATAATGCACAACAATGGACCCATTCATAATGTCACTACCTAATTATTGTCATTCTATGGTACATTTTATGACAAGTATATTTTTGTCCTCATTTCCCATTTCTTGTCAAGAATTATACCTATCCAGTCGCACCAATTTTCTTTAAAATGTTTTTGAACAAAATTCTTAAAATATTCAAACCTTTCAAATTTCGGAAAATAAAAATTCTTGATATTTTATTATTCAGTGCCAATGATTATTGGTATGCCCCAGATGAGACAATTTTATGGCCCACAATTTGTATTCATCCAAATTATTCGTGCAGATGAAATTAGACAGAATGGACTGCCTCGTTGCATGATTAGAATTTCTGCATCAAATGGCTGTCGAAATTTGTTTTTTTTCGTTCAAGTTTAAATCTTCATCAGTGTCTCCAATCATACAACATATATAGCAATAGCATGCTTAAAAGGCAGAACTATGTATGTCATTTTTATATTAAATAATTATTTTTTTCTTATAATGTTTGTTTTAACTTACAAATGATAGATATCAAAAGGTAATGTAGAAGCACCAAGCAGAAGACGGTAGGTCTCCCCTTATTATGTAAAAAAAAAAAATTCATGTGTAGTTTTTTTGTACGTATTAGCTCGATCTGTAATCTGGTTCTAGATCCGTTCCTCTGCTTATATATATATATATGTGTGTGTGTGTGTGTGTGTGTGTGTGTGTGTGTGTGTGTGTGTGTACATACCAATACTCACAGATGTGTGGGTCCCATTAAAAAAAAAAATGCCAAAAAATCTCATCCATCCCTATTGTGAGTGTTTGTAAATGTTCTGTCAACCGTTTTTTCTGTACATCACGCAAGTTCCTTTTTTTAATTACCTATGCGTCTGCAATGGGGCGCAGGTAAAATTGAGGGTGGTATCGGATGTGGCCATAGAGAGAGGTGAATCGAAGGGCCTTGAGGTGAAACAAGGGACGATGTGGGTTGGAAGGGAGGGAAAACTAGGGGCCAGGCTAGAGTGGGGCATGAGGAGGAGATGCATTTCTTCGTATTCTTCTTTTTATTGTCTTCTTCTTGTAGTTGTTATTATTATTATCATTATTATTTTTATTCATGTTTATGTATTTTGCAATCATAATAGTACTATGCCAAGTTAATTTGAGGATCGATCATGCAATTTTCATTTTCTAAATTAAGAACCAAAAAATAAAAATTAATATTAAGAAAAATATTATATCAGCAGTGATAGTGAACGCGTAGTTATATATGAATTTAATTCGTCAATCACACTATTTGTAATATACTTGAGCATATTTTAATTATCAAAGTTCTAATAAATCTGAATCTCCATGTCCATGATAATCACACTGGACATTTTTTTTTTCCTTTTTAACTTTGTAAACAAATTAATTATGTAGCGCAAAACTGATCCTTATTGTTTGTTTGGGAGAAGATTATTTGAAGTTAAAAATGATTTTTGGAGAATGTGTGATGAAAAAGTATGAAGAGATTATGAGTTCACGCACAAAATTATTTTATTGCTACAATTTATAATTGAAAATGAGTTTATGTAAAAATGATTTTCAAGCAAGGAGAATACACAATAAAAGACAAATGTCATTGAATAATCTATTTTGATCAATATTTTTAAACTTTATGAATTTTAAAATTTTAAAATCTAATTACTTTTACCAAGATCCTCTATGTCAAATCATCAAGAAAATTAATAATGCAGAACTTACCTTAACTTTTTGGAAATAATTCTTTAATACTGAATCTTGAATCTTAATTATTGGTTCTTGATCTTGATTTTGGTTTCTTGATCCATAATCTTGATTGTCTTGTTTTTCGAATTAATTGCTCAAATCCTTCTTCTTGATTCTTGTTTTTTAATATATGTTTTTGATTGTGGGTTTTGGATCTTTCTCTTCAATATATTTTCTCTTGTATTCTTGTGTTGATGGGATAACAAAAAAAATGAAAAGCTGCATATGAATTGAGAACCATAACTCTATTTATAGTTTTCATATGTATTTGTTCCATCGTCAAATACAACCCTAATGGAACATTAAAGTATTAATTGTGACTAAATTTATCTCCCTTAGCAATAGGGTATCACATGTTGTACATACCTACATCTCAAATCTCTTAAGAACTTTATCGATACAACTCTTTTGTAATAATCCAAAAATATACCGAAAACGATTCATGTGTATCTATATCCTTAATACAAAAGAGGTGTTACCAAAATTCTTCATTTCAAAATTTCAAGACAGAAATCTCTTGATTTCGTGCAATAAATTTATATCATTGCAGGCAAGTGATATGTTGATGACATACAATACCAAAAAATATGCTTACTCCCACCAGCTGTATTCATTTCAAAATCAAATGAGATAATTATTTGATGAAATTTGTGATACCGTTACGGGAAACCAACTTAAGCCCACAGATGAATTTTTTTAATTGTAAACCATCAACGTAGCTTAAGATCAAAATTGTTAAACTTTAAACTTTAAAACTTGAAAGCCTAATTATTTTATTGCCAAAAAGCATGTCAAATTATCAAGAAAATTAATAATGCGGAACATATTTTAATTATTTGGAAATAAATTTTTAATATTGGATCTTGAATCTTAATTACTGGTTCTTTTGGTTCTTGAGTTCTTGATCTTGATTTTGGCTTCTTGATACATAATCTTTATTGTCTTGTTTTTCGATTTAATTGCTCCAATCATTTTTTCTTAATTCTTGTTTTTATTTTTAATCCTTGTTCTTGATTGTGGGTTTTGGATCTTCATTTTTAATATGTTTTCTCTTGTATTCTTGTATTGATGGGATGACACAAAGAATAAGAAGTTGCATATGAATTGTGAACCATAATCCTCTTTATAATTTTCATATGTATTTGGCTCATCGTTAAATAGAATCATAATAAATCTGGTCTCTACACATGTAATCATGTTCACACTTTATTAGATATCATAAACTCAACAATTTAATTCTTTATTACTTCACTTTAATTGGGCTCAACTTTAAAATAGTCTTATACATAATTTATTATATATATAGGTGCACATGACAAAGTAATAAACCCAACCCAATAAATTACATGTCCATTTGTTTCTTATTGTTTGTACTTACCCCTTACTTTAACCCTATCTAGACAAAAGGTTAGAAAATGTACACAAAAATGCATTTTTCTATAATGATTTATAGTTAAAAAGATGCATTTTGGAGGTTCTATACCAACAAAGAATTTGGAATTTACTTCTTAATTGGCCAGAAAAAGATTTCTTGTGATTTTGGTCTTTCTCGAAAGCTCCCACAATACATGACCATATAACTAACTACACAATAATAAACTCCCAAAATAATGTAAAAAAATTCGAGTTGGCTAAGGTACTTGTCAACCTCACTTTATATATAAATGCACGACACATTCTCTTGTATACATATCTTATATATTTTTTTTTTACTCAACAAATTAGAGAGAGAAAGAGAGAGAGAGAGAGAGAGTAGAGCCTTTTTCAGACAACATATTCATTTGCAGCTAGAATCCTTAAACAGAATATTAATTATGGGATTAAGAGACATTGGAGAGACACTGCCACCAGGTTTTAGGTTTTATCCAAGCGATGAAGAACTTGTTCTTCATTATCTTTACAAAAAGATTGCTAATGAACAAGTTCTTAAAGGTACTTTAGTGGAGATTGATCTTCATACATGTGAGCCATGGCAGCTCCCTGGTAAATCCTCCATTCTCTTCTTCAATGATCACCATCTACCCCGCCTTACCTGGGGCGGTTCTTGGTTGTTTCTTGTTCTTGGATAACATTTCATGATGATATTTCTGTGTAACTTTCTGTGAATTTTGTTGTGAAATCCTCTTACGTTTTTTCCTTTATAATTTCTATTTTGTTTTGTTTTGTTATCTGAAAAATATAAAAAAGTGAGTCTGGCAAAATACACACTGACCAGAGGTAGTCACTGCTTAGATTCGATGAATCTACCTGGGTTAATTGGCTCAATAATGCGAGAATTTGACTGCATGAAAATTATATATAGCTACAAATAATTATTTTTCTTTTATATATTTTATTTTATTGAGATATATGACAATATATATTTTGGATATGGCATTATATTGATTTTAGTTATTAATCTATTTGTTTTTGTTTTTACAAGGTTAAACTTATCTTCGGATTGTCTCGTAATATCTTATTGCTCGTTTGATATTTTATCAATTTTTCAACTGGTTAAATTTTAATATATATTTCATGGGACCCACAACTTTCATCAACTTTTCGACCCATTTCATTAACTTTTGTCAAAATCTACTAAGATCTTTGTCATACAGCCCCTCAATATACATGTTTCTTTTTAGCCATAATTGTTCCTGAAAGTTGAAAGGAATTTAGAAAAGGCCCCTATCTTTTCCTGAAAGGAAATGTCTTAAATTCTGGATGTGTTCCATATAGGTTCTTTGAACTTTTCTTCCTTTTGTAGATGTATATGCAGAAGATATTGCTTAATTTATGAACCTTTAAGACTTTCTTTTAGCAAAATATGTATTAAACATGAAACATGCTAGTATATAGTATTCCATTTTTGAGTTAATTATATTATTCATTTTGGCTCAACAAATTAAAATCCATTTCAAACAGAGTAAAAAAATCAAAGAAAATATATTTGATCATTCCTTAGGAGTAGTTTTTATTATTATTATTATTATTATTTGAAAGGGAAATTAATAAAGGATTCATAAAATTAAATATCCTTAATTATAATTTTTTAAGTCTTGTAGGGAGGAAGTAAAGAAGAGATATAGACTTCCTACCCTATATAATTAGTAGAAAAGGTTCAAGCACCTTTCACATTCTTTCATATATGTGACTTTCCTTTGTGAAAGCAAAATTAAGACTTGCCTTGAGAATCTCTGTGACACACAACCAACTTTTGTCCCATAGGAAAATATTGTCACACAAGCAATTATATATAATTAAATACTCGTAACGCATACGTAACCGCGTGTTTAAAATTTTTTGTGTTTAGGTTAGATACACATGAAGCATGTCGTTAGTATAGTACAATACTCTAATATATGTCCATTATTTTGTAGAGGTGGCAAAGTTGAATTCGAATGAGTGGTACTTCTTTAGCTTTAGAGATCGCAAATACGCAACAGGGTATCGTACCAACCGGGCCACCACCTCGGGCTACTGGAAGGCGACAGGAAAGGATCGAGCAGTGCTCGACTCGAGGAGCCGGGTGACGGTAGGGATGAGAAAGACTTTAGTTTTCTACAAGAATAGGGCCCCTAATGGAATAAAAACAGGGTGGATCATGCATGAATTTCGGCTGGAGAACCCTCACGTGCCTCCTAAGGTTAAGTTACTATAATGTTTCTTCTACTCTTTTCTTCTGTCTATATCTATAGGTAGAGAGAGAAAGAAACATAGGTCATGTGAATGTGTTGACGCAAAGGAAAAGAAATTTGAGTCATTCATGCGACAGTAATGGAACTTCTTTTATACACTTCATTGAAAACAAGATAGATTCTATCTAAAAATATTCTTTCTTTTTCTTTAGGTCATTTTTAAATTCTTGTACGCATCCATTGCTTTTATTCGTTTCTCATTCTTGTTTTCGTTTTAGAAAAGGCTTTTTTTTATTATTTTGTTGGATTATTTTATCTAAAAGCTTACGTTTTCGTCCCCTTACATGCATTTTAAATTCTTTTTTCCAACAAATATTTATCATGCAAATTTCTTTTTTTATAAATGGGTGACCAAACTTTTTTAACACAAGACCTTTGTCGTTTTGATATATGTTACAATATTTGACGATATATAATAATAAAAATTCTAAAACATTCTTAAACACACAAGAGTTGTAAGAATCTAAATGGAAAAATAACAGCATGGTAATATAAACTTTGTACACGCATCAATTGAAGTAGGGTTTATGGATGAAGTATAATATATTTTTTTTCTTCTTCTTCTACGAATATTGACAGGAAGACTGGGTGTTATGTCGAGTATTTCACAAAGGCAAGGGTGAGAATAGCAACCAATTGAGCCCGGAAAATTTCTATGATTCAACCACTTCTAATATGGCTGCATCTCCTCCTACAAATGAATATGCATTGCTTAATTATGGCCAAGACATGATTACTTCCTTTGATCAAGGCCAAAACCCTAGCAGTCTCCTCGACTTATCGGTCCCAGACGTCGACCGGAGTAATTATCTTCAGCTGTCACAAGAGATGAATATTGAAACTCCCTCAAGCCTCAAAATGGTGCATACTAAATTTGAGGATGATTATGGATTCTTATTCGATACGAGTTTCGAAGAGTCGACATTAATGAATGAGGAAAACAGCCTGGTTTTCATTTGAAGATCTTAGTTCAGTTTGGTTATAGCATCAGAATTGTCTGTTTGTGAAATTTTATAGATTAGAAATTAGGCAGATGTGTGTTTCATTTGAATTCATATTCCTCAAAATGTCTGGTGGATTGTGTACAATTATTTCAAGATTAATAATATGTATATGAAAAATTAAGTTATATGTATATATATATTCCTTAAACAAAGAATCTAATGGGAATGTTGTCAAAGTGTTTGGTCACTTCAATTCTTCCTTTAGACGTAGCTTCAAAGTTCATGTTGTTAAACGGGCCGTGGATAATATAGACAATAACTTCAAAGTTTACTTACCCATCTACTCTATTGGTCCATTATGATTTTTCAATTCTAAATTATTTTTGTGGTAATTAGGGACCTTTACCCTCATTTTTTTTTTGGGGGAATTTTATTATTAATAGATCTTGCACGGTTCCATGCTTTCAAGATTGGGGAAATGCATTTGTACAGTGTTTAGTGGATTGTAAATTTTACAGCCCAATAATAAAATTCAAAATTAGTGGGCTCCATACTAATTTGTATAGGTTGTAAAATTTACAGTCCACAAAACACTATAAATGTAGCAGAATTCTTCAAGAATAGTTCCCCCAACATTGACTCCGTCAAAATTCACTACCAAGTCGATGAAAATACTTAGTCCTTGTTTGGTAGAAATTAAAATTAAAATTTTTAAAAAAAATCAATGTCAACAATTAATTTAAATCATATATTTTATGAAACCCACAATTTCTCAACCACATATCTCATTAACTTTTATCAAAATTTACTAAAAATCTAATTTTAATCTCCGTTATACAGGGGCTAAATTGCCAAGTGGTCTCATCATCCTCCCAACAAATAGAGCATAGCGAATAGTTTGTGCCTCGGATCCACATCAATGTCCATGTCAAAGTTTAAATTTTGATGGGAGAATGTACAAGGGCATCATAAAGAGTTTTATTTTGTTCGAAATGATAAGACTCTATAATAACTCTATCACCCTCGAAGAGAATTAGAACGACTCTAAGGTTCGGTGTTAGAGATAGATGTAGCAATTCAATGTTGGAGATTAAATTAAAATCGCCTCAAGTCATGTACTACATCACAATTCATCTTATTCAATTACGTACAATAATTAATTCATTTATTTCTATTTTTATTTATGTCTTTATTTTTCATCCACGTGGATGCAGCTGAGAGACCACCCCCACCAACACACACAAATTAATTATTTAACTATTAGGGAGCAAACACGTGTTGTTTAGAAAGCTATTCAGCCGTTTGTCTTAAAAAAATGTCCTTTTAAATATGAATAATTCAAGTACTTTTATATTTAAAAATATGGTTAAGTGTAAATCAATATTACACTATTATGAATGATAGTTTTTATACATTGATTTTAACAATATTTCAAATAACAAATGGTTCGAATTTTGACATATAATTAATAGAGTCTTTATATTTATGTCAAATGAAGTAAATAACCTCAATACATTTTTGTCTTGATGTCATTAAGGGCCACCAAATTCGATATTATTGTACTAATTCAATTTAATGTATATGGATAGAAATAAGCAAGAAGTCACACCGGGTAATTGTGTTGTATGTTGGTTAGTTTGGAGGTGGGATAATTATAGTTGCGATTCAACTTTATTCTTCGAAGGTCGAGAAGAAGACGACACGATTGTAAAGAAAATAATTATTAACATATCTACATTATTATAACACAAAGTAGGATGATTATTAAATCAATGCCGACGAGTTTCTTAATTAGGGTGTGTTTGAGCCTTATTATTTTGGAAGAATGTATTTTAGAAAAATGTATTCTGAAATAGTAAATTGATGGAGAATATCTGATTGAAAAAGAATGAAAAGTTATTGATGTGATGAAAAATATTATTTTATTGAAGAATGCGTGGTTTAAAATGAATAAAAGAATGAAAATGAAAATTTTAAGGAAAAACCCGTCCCCCCCCCCCCCCCTTCACAATAGTGCGGTTCCCCCACTAGTGTGAGGGGCTGTCAAACTTGAACCAAATTTGATCAAAAATTTAATGTGTACCAAACAGAGATTAAAACAAGAAAAATAATAACATATTTATATTATTATGTCACAAAATAAGATGATTATTAAAATGTACACCAAATTTGTTCCAAAATTTTAATGTGTACCAAACAGGGATTAAAACAAGGAAAAGAATAACATATTTATATTATAATGTCACAAAATAAGACGATTATTAAATTAGAGCGTACGCCAAAAAAATAAATATGAAATTATAGAAATGTGTGTCTAGGAATCAGAGATAATTGAGCAAAAATGTTTACAATTAAGAGGACAAGTCTTGGACAAACAAAGGTCAAATTTGTCGGACAACAGACATTTTTCTCTCCAAACTATGGTAAGAAAAATCCATACACCACACCCTCACCTCGTGCAATCTTGGGACTGTCAATGGATCAACAACCGTAAACTATTATTATTATATTATAATTTCCTTTTTTTTTTCCCTGATTTTTCACACATTTTTCTGTTTTATCTCATATAGGAAAGACATATTTGGATGTGGTATTAGACAAGATATAAGAGGAAAAATTTAAAACATATTTAATATATTAGACTAGACAATATGATGAAAGAAAAGAAGTGGACCTTGTATAGATGTTGTCAATTGAAAGTTTTTTACGTACTAAATCTGTACTTAGAGCATGTTTGAGCATCATTTTTTTCTTGAGTTTTGCTGAATGTATATGGGGGTTTACACCCCCGTGTACCCAGCCCCACCTGCCCCTCTCACAATAGGGGCGGCCACAATTATTTTATTAATCATGGGCCCTCCCCTCATGTGAGGGGAGTGTTCCGTGTACAAATAGATTAATCATTTTTTCTCTCACAAAACTGCATTTTGAAATAGTGATTTGATGTAAAATATGTAATTAAAAAATAAGGAAAAGTCTTAAATTTACGTGTAATATTATTTTATTGAATAATGTGATTAAAAATAAGAAAGATAAATGTATTTTAGAAATAATGGGAACAAAACAAGGGCTTAATATTTCATCTGAGATAATCGTTTCTGATTATTTTATGCTTTTTTTTATTAGATTTCTTTTCGTCTAATTTCTCTTGCACATTTAAAGTATGTAATTATTTAAAACATTTGACTAAACAATATAAAGAAAAGTTATATTATTATATATAAAAACATCATGCTAATATTCAATTTAAATCTAGGTATTTGTCACTTACATTTTTCTATTGCTTTGTCTCGATTGGATGCACATTGAATGAAATCTGCATTTAATGTCTCCCACCCAATGTTTACCATGCATTGAGAATATATTTATATAGCTATATTTTTTAATTTCCTCAATCCCAATGAAATTTTGTTGGATTAGTTCAAGACTGTTTTTTCAAATACGGCCGAATTTCAGATAGCACAGTGAATTATTTATCTTTAGATCAACATAATTAGTTTAAAATTAAAGTAGGGGAGACTCGAGAATAAGAAAAATTGCAGCAGCCATTTTATACTTTTGCACTCTTGTCTTCGACTTTCATTTATTGACATCCTCGTAAGTCGTAACTATCGGCTAAGATAATTGTCATTTTATGGCTGAAAATCTAACGAGCGGGAATGGGGACGCAATCAAAGTGAAGGCTAGAAACGAAAGTGTAGAATGACGTAAAAATTGAGAACGATGGTTCTAATTTTCTCTTATCAATGTCGTCTTTTGACTGTTCAAGAAACGTGAAAAAAATATCCAAACAATCTCCCGAAAAATATTTGCAATGAATTCGAAATTTGGTTAAACTTATATTGAAATTGATTAGAGAAAAAAATACAGTTACAAATTTATCAGGCTACTTTAATTGCTAGACTAGAAAGCTCAAATTTTTAATGCCTAGTTATAGGCTATAAATTGGTTTGAATGATTCAAGATCGGAGTAAGATTTGCTTGAGTAAATGTTGTTTATGGTCAAATTGGTAGTCATAAGAACCCAAAATTATTTTATTTTATGCAGTCTAGCCCAAGATAAGTACAAATATGTCATTAGAGTTGGTAAATGTTTATAGTTTCAACTCGAGCACGAGCACGAGCCTTTGTGGACGTGAACAATGTCTTCAAATTAGCAGATAAAATTTATGGACTTTTCGAATATACACCTAAAGTTTGGCACAGAATGATCCACTAGCTAACATCTTGTACCAAAAGTAAAAGATAGTACTCTTTCTTAGGTTAAGCTATTTCATCAATTTGTTAGGCATTATGCTACATTGACTAGGTACATAAGATTGCCCGGTCCCAACACGTAAGGTCTGCCTGTTACTCTACGGTCCCTTAGCCAACCCATATTGGCCTCCATTCGACCCTTGAGACTCAACTGAGTACAGAGTTCTAAGTTTTCTTAATTTTTTCTTTCAAGAAAATTGAAATATGTTTAGTTCAGGAAGGTCACAAATCGTTTATGGCCAGCCCAACCAATTTTACACTTGTAATTTCTAAATAATCTTAGTATTATTTTTAAAACAACCTTGCAAAAAACTATGATTATGTACTCTCTCTCTCTCTCTCATGTCCAGTTTGGTTCTTGAATTAACTTAAAACCTGGGCAAAAATAGGAATATTTATACAAAAACACTAGTTTTACTTTTTGTACACCCAAAATGTTGTGTTGTAGAAAAATAAGGATGATCAAGAACAGTGAATGAGTACTTGAAATTGAACGCAATATTTAATTTCAAGCAAATTTAGGTCTGAAAAACATTCTTAAATAAAGCATAATTTTTAGTAACCTTGTTTGTTTTAGTTTCAGATTTAGAATAGAATCTCAGACATTCGTATTGTCTCCATTCTATTGCCCTTTTAAATTCAGCCTCTTACTCCAAAATTTCATAACTTCACAAAATAGCTACCTATAAATGTAATATTATGGAGCCCACCATTGATGAAGCTTTCAGTCCATCCATTCAAAGATCTATCTCTAGGATGTGAAAGAAGAAGGATCTAGATGCAAACAGTATGGCCAAGAGAGTGGTGTGGTTAGCCATGATGTTCAGTGATTGGAACCAAAGGTCTTCTAGCATTTATGTTAGTTTTGTTTAACCATCTAAAAGTTAAGTTATTAACAAACAACCCAAGTTTGAGAAAATATTAAGAGTTCGTTTGGTAGAGATTTAGAGCCGGTTTGGTAGAGATTAAAATCGGATTAAAATTGAAAAATTAGTCGTTATTGTTGACTTTTATTAGACGAGTGAGACCCAATAACGGCTATATTTTCAATTTTAATTGAATTTTAATCGGTACTAAACATGCTCTAAACTTTTAATGTCAAGCATATATTTTCTAATACATACAAACAAATCCAAGGAATTAAAAAAAGAAGAATTTTCATATACGAGTCTTTTTACAATCACAAGCATACAACCTTAAATGTTGATCGACAAAAGCAAATAAGTCTGTCTATATATGTTGACAACCATTATTTGAAAATTATTTTTTTTGCTTACTCTAAATTTTTTTTTTCTATTTTTTAACTACATATTCTCCTAAAAATCAACATTCAAATTAACCATTGCTTTTCTCAAATAATGGTGGTCAAACAAGGCTTATTGATTTTAACATTTATAACGCATGCACAATTTTAATAATTAAAATATCTTAAATCATGATATATGTACTTGAAAGTTGAAATGCTGGTTAAAGGAAAGTAAGAGATTTGTATAATTGCTTGATAGTTATTACAGTGGAATTAATAAAGCCAATGGTGCGTTTTTAAATTTTCATTGGACAAAAGGAGCGAAGAAATAACTATACATGCGTACATACAGTAAACCACAGATAGAGGGGGAGGGGGGTGACGACTGAACAGTAACCTTGATGTGCATGCAAAAACAAGACTATGAAATGTGAACAGAGAATGAACAGTGAAGGGTACAGTGCCAACCCGACCAGAGCTCACACATCAATGCATTTGCCGGTATGTAATGGAGATTCAAACTATTTGCTTCCCAAGAAACACCAAAATACATACATATATACCCCTACTCCACGGTGTTGTATGATATGTATGTCTAACTTTCTCTCTCTTTTACAGGGTTGTTTGGAGTGGTAAAGTGGGAGACGACTCCTAACCCTAAATTCCTTACCTTATCTTGGTCCATTCTCATTTATAAATGGATTATAGGTGAAATTACCTTTATTTAGTTGTACATTTGTCAGTGTTCAAAAGGGAACTCTTGTTGTTTCAAAATCCTTACTCTCTTGTTCGCAATTGACAAGTGATATCTTGTCTCTCCTTTTTTTTTTTTTTTT
>CAIGRQ010210400.1:0-10011 GCA_903798375.1 Fraxinus sp. D2006-0159 | reverse complement strand
TTTTAATAATAAAATAACCAAAATCAAATAATTAAAATTAAAAACCAATTCCACCTTCTTCTTCTCTACTCGCCCCCACCTCCACCCCAAATTTGCAAATTTGGATTTGGAACCTTGAGAACATTTCAACAAGTTTGGGAATGGAGTCCCTAGAACTGAATGTACGCTTTGCTGTAATGGCAGTGACTCTAAGGAACTCTACTTATGCATTTAGCCCAAAACTTCATCTTGATTGACCATGGAATTAGAAAAAGATTGCAGATTTGGAGTGTCGGTGCAGGCGAGTGGAGAAGAAGAAGGTGGAATGGATTTTTAATTTTATTTATTTGATTTTGGTTATTTTATTATTAAAAAATATAAATTTACCATTTTAATCTTTTAAAATCAGTCAACTATATTGTCAAAATCAATTATTTGGGTAACAAACCGTAAAACTAACAGAAACTATTCATTTGGACTCCAGCTGCGGACATTTTGAAAGATTTGGTACCGTAGGTGGCACAAATTAAAGATTTGGGCAAAGTTTGCTACTAAATGAAAGTTTTCACAATTTATTCTGGAAATTTCCTCTCAATTCCCCCCTGTTGATCGGGTTTTCTTAGTGAGCCTTTTTGCATGCTTGACATATGTGTAGTGAATTGGTGGTCTATCACTAATCTACTGCACGCTCATTTAGAATCAAAGGTAATACAAGACTTAACTGACCAATAGATTAAAAAATAATAATAAAAAAAATAAAAAGGAACAACTGACCTATAGAAATGTCCATCTTTCAAAAGCTGTAATATTAATATCTGTTGAAAGGAACATCTCATTTGATTTCTGATGCCTTTGGGTTTCTCTTCTACTCAAATTACTTTGCTGTCAACAATTTAGAAGGAAGACCTTGGTTTTAATTTTTTTTTCTTGTTTCTTCAGAGCACATATTTATTTTCTGGTTTCTTCCTGTAGGCTGGATTGAGTGGGATGTTGAAAGGTTTGAATTCCAAAATGCCCCTTCATATTCTGAAAAAAACTGGGGTGGTGCCTTCCCTATGAAGTGATTCTGGGTCTATGGTTATCCCTTCTTTTGGCATCTCCATATATCATAGGCATGTAGAGTTTAAAAGCCAAACGAAAATGATTTTATTAACAAAAATATTTGCTTTACAAACCAAACACACACCTCACACTTTCTCTCTTGCACACTTTTACATACAAAACACACACCTCACGATTATATTAAATAAATCACTAATATTTATACTCACTGTAATATATTTATTCTCTCCCTTTCCCAGCACTCTCTCTCACAATTTCACACTCTTCACACTTCCTCTACACTCTTTCACTTACACAAATACACTAATATTATATAAATAATTTTCTCTCCACAATTTTCCATTTCACACACCACTTGTATAAATGTGTGCCTATCTCTATTTCTCTGCTCACTCTTCTCTTCTCTCCTAATGGGTTAATTAGTGGACGTCCAAGATCTTTTCCTTACTTATTTTATTTGTATTCTTGGATGTATATCCTGTAATTATTCTAGTCCATGTATATCCTAGAATTGCTCTCCAAGCAATATAAGTTTTCCATATTTATCCTGTATAGAGTTAGAAAGTTGCTAGGTCGTTTCTTGTATTTATATGAATATGTATCAATAATATCAGTAAGCTTTTCCATATCAATCATTCTTCTTCTCTGCATCCATAGCTCGCCTTTGGCCTCGGAGCCTCATCTTCCTCTTTCATATAAATCCTTTTATGGTATCAGAGCAAAATAGCCTGACCGCTTGATCCATGGATTCCTTCTCTTCATCTGCTGTCTCAGATACCTCCTCAACCCTCATCTCAAGCCAATCGTCTGTCATGGCTTCACACGTCAATCAACTCCCAATTGTGATTAATTCACAATCACAGCTTCCAGTCAAGCTTGATCCTGAAAACTACTCCACATGGAATGCTCAAATTCATAGCTGTTTGATTGGCTATGATCTCTTTGGTTACGTTGACGGGACCACGGTATGTCCACCGGCCACCATCAAAGTGAATAATGTTAACACACGAAACTTTGATTTCTCTTATTGGATTCGACAAGATCAATTAATCCTGAATGCAATGTTAAGCTCAGTTTCGTTGACATATGTCTCCACTATCACCTCGACAAAATCCTCACACGAGGCGTGATTAAAAATTCAGGGAACCTTTGCCAAAAAATCTCGAGCCAGGATTATGGGGCTCAAAGGAAAAATGTCACGACTGCACAAAGGAAATTTCTCAATAGCTGACTACATGCGTGAAGTTTGACAAATTGTTGACACACTGTCTATCCTAGACAAGAAGCCAGATTCTGATGAGGTAACCATGCACGTGTTAAATGGTCTGGACAACGATTATAAGGACATAGCTACTGCCATTAATGCGAGAGAGACATCTCTAACAATAGATGAACTTCAAGAGAAGCTTGAAGCAACTGAGTTCCAGATCAAGGCTAACCAAACACCTCACCAACTCTCCTCTCCGGTAACTGCCAACTACACTACCAACAAGCCATCAAATAACAATAACAGCCGCAATAAAAACAACTACTCTCAGTCTCAGTGTAATACCAACCAGCCGTCCTAGAACAATTTACAATTTGTCCCTGCTCAGTTTTCTCAAAACTACAGGTCAAGCAATTATAGGGGTAAATGTCAGCTATGTCAAGAAGTGGGTCACTCGGCAAAGTATTGTAAAAAATGGCGAAGTACACTTATTCAGAACAACTCACATGGTGCTTATCCTCCACGGCAACAATGGCAATTCCGATCTTTTTCTCCATCCGCCTATGTTGCAGCACAAGCTTCCCCTAGTTCATCCGATTGGCTATTGGACTCCGGTGCCTCTCATCATGTCACAACAGATCTCAACAACCTGTCCCTTCATTCCGACTATCTTGGACCAGATGATATTCACGTCGGTGACGGTACTGGTCTAACCATTACACACAGGCACCAAATCTATATAATCACAAAATTCTAATTTTCGACTTGATAACGTCCTATGTGTACCCAAAATGAACAAAAATCTTATATCCGTCTCCAAATTTTGCTCTCAAAATAATATGTCTATTGAATTTTCACCATCCAATTTTTCTGTGAAGGATCTGCACACGGGGAAGCCGGTTCTGCAAGGAGGAATTAAAGATGGAGTGTACGTGTGGCCCCAATCTCCTTCGCCTGATCCTAAACACGCCTACCCTGCACAAGTCTTGTCATTTGATACTTTGCATCGTCGTCAAGGACATCCGTCAGTTAAAGTTTTAAACTATTTTATTCATTCGAACTCCATTTGTGTTTCACCTAGGTCTAGTTTATTTAATTGTGACTCATGTCAGTGTGTTAAGAGTCATAAATTGCCATTTCTTTCCTCGTCTTTAACTAGTAATAAATCCTTGGATTTGATTTATTCTGATGTGTGGACCTCCCCTATTGTATCTTATAAGGGCTTTAAATATTATGTGGTATTTGTTGATCACTTCACTCGGTATGTATGGCTGTATACACTCCGGCGAAAATCTGATATAAAAGATATCTTTTTAAAATTCAAATCCTTAGTAGAATATTTTTTGCACACAAAACTTCCCCGTCTATACAGTGATAATGGTGGTGAGTTCCCGGCCTTGTCACACTTTCTTTCTTCAAATGGCATTAGTCATTTAACTTCACCACCACACACACCCGTTTTGCTGAGAGGATGACACAGACATATTGTTGAAACAGGCTTAAGCTTGCTTCACACTGCATCTGTCTCTCATCAATACTGGCCCTATGCATTTCACACTGCTGTGTATCTAATCAATCGAATGCCCAAGGTAAACATAAAATTATTTAACGGCCTTTGAAAAACTATTTTCAAAACCTCCAAATTTTGCAAAATTAAGGGTGTTCGGTTGCTTATGCTACCTGTGGTTACGACCATACAATACCAATAAACTTGAGCCTCGCTCTAAACCGTGCACTTTCTTTGGTTACTCAAGTTCACAAAGTGCATATCTATGCTTTGATAAAGAACTCAATAAAATCTTCACTTCACGTCACGTTGTCTTTGTTGAACATATAAATCTTTGCACAACCTGTTCCACTACAAAACTCACAAGCACAAAAGATGGTCTTACCATCTCCTTCCTTGTTCACCGTTTCCTCGTCCCCTCATGTTCGAAAGGATCAAGGTAATTTCCCGGGGTCACCATCATCAGCTTCACTTTCCTCCTCGCCACAGTGACCAGCTTCCCCACCAATGTGGGTCATCGCAGGACCGCCACCGCCCTCACCATCTCTATCGTCCAACCCCTTGGACTCGTCACTGTCACTATCACCGACTCCAACACCACCACCATCTCCTTCTCATACCTCGGCCACCAGCTCCCCTCCCTCTCCAGCTCGTAAAACCAAATCCATCACAGAACTTTTACAAAATACCCAACCTATCTCTCCACTCACATCTCCACCTCGCCAACTCTTTAGCTCCACAACCAACTCCATCGCTTCGCCTGCCTTACCACCACCCCACAGTACCTCCTATTCCTCAACCTCTAAACACACACTCAATGGTAACCAGGTCCCATGCCAAACACGCCCATCTTGCCGTTACTTCTATCCCTTGGGAACCAACCATTGTCAAACACACGATGGCCGATCCACATTGGCTTCAAGCAATGCACCATGAATATGACGCTCTCATCAATAACAAGACCTGGACACTCGTCCCTCCTGCTCCTGAGCATAATGTCATAAGTTGTAAATGGGTATTCCAGATAAAACACAAACCGGATGGGTCCATTGATCACTACAAAGCCCGACTTGTAGCCCGTGGCTTCCAACAAGGGTATGACATTGATTTTCATGAAACCTACAGCCCTGTTATTAAACCAACCACGGTTCGTCTTGTGTTCACACTTGCGGTACAATTCGGGTGGCAACTACGTCAACTTGACGTCAATAATGCTTTTTTACACGGCAAACTTACTAAGACCATATACGTGCAGCAACCGTTGGGGTTCAAAGATACAACCCAGCCAGATTACATTTGTAAATTGAACCACTCACTCTATGGATTGAAACAAGCGCCTTGAGTCTGGTATGAATCTCTCAAAAACTTCCTCTGCACTCTTGGTTTCTGTCCCTCACAAACAGATACATTTCTCTTTATTCTTCGCATGCCTTCCACACTCATTCTCGTTCTCATATATGTTGATGACATTATAATCACTTGAAACTCTTCCATAGCCTTAAACAACCTCATTCATCACCTTGCATCTCAGTTTTCCCTCAAATTCCTAGGCACTCTTACATACTTCCTTGGAATAGAAGTCACCCACACTTCCGCAAGCTTGTTTCTCACCCAGCGCAAATATATCCGTGATCTTCTTACATGTACAAATTTGCACGATGCAAAGCCCACATCCACCCCCCAGCCTTAAACTTTCAATCCACATTCTCTGATGGTCACGAGCTGGACAATGCGAATGAGTATCGATCGATTATTGGAGGCTTGCAATATCTCTCGTTTACCAGGCCAAATTTATCATACTCTATCAATAAGTTGTCTCAACACATGCACACACCAAACACGTCACACTGGACTTGTCTGAAACGTGTGCTGCGTTATTTATGTGGTACCGTTGATTTTGGATTAAAAATACACAAATCACAAATCTGCTGTCTTTTCTCTTCATGCCTTTTCAGATGCAGATTGGGCAGGAGATCTCGCCGATAGGTCCTCCACTGGAGCCTTTATTGTTTATCTTGGCAACACACCTATCAACTGGAGCTCTAAGAAACAGGCCACTGTAGCTCATTCTTCCACTGAAGCTGAATATCGCTCGGTCGCCTCCACTGCTGCTGAACTTCAATTGCTCCTCTCACTACTTTACGAGATTGCCGTATCCTCCGCTTTCATTCCTGTCATCTATTGTGACAACCTTGGAGCCACCTATCTCACCGCCAATCCCGTCTTCCACTCCAGGATGAAGCATCTCGCCATTGACTATCACTATGTACGCCAATTAGTGCAAGTACCAAACACGTCACACTGGACTTGTGTGAAATGTGTACTGCGTTATTTATGTGGTACCGTTGATTTTGGATTAAAAATACACAAATCTGCTGTCTTTTCTCTTCATGCCTTTTCAGATGCAGATTGGGCAGGAGATCTCGCGGATAGGTCCTCCACTGGAGCCTTTATTGTTTATCTTGGCAACACGCATATCAGCTGGAGCTCTAAGAAACAGGCCACTGTAGCTCATTCTTCCACTGAAGCTGAATATCGTTCGGTCGCCTCCACTGCTGCTGAACTTCAATTGCTCCTCTCACTACTTTACGAGATTGGCGTATCCTCCGCTTTCATTCCTGTCATCTATTGTGACAACCTTGGAGCCACCTATCTCATCGCCAATCCCGTCTTCCACTCCAGGATGAAGCATCTCGCCATTGACTACCACTATGTACGCCAATTAGTGCAAGNACCTTGGAGCCACCTATCTCATCGCCAATCCCGTCTTCCACTCCAGGATGAAGCATCTCGCCATTGACTATCACTATGTACGCCAATTAGTGCAAGCTCGGAAGCTGCACGTCTCTCACATTCACTCCTCCGACCAGCTTGCTGACGCCCTTACAAAGCCACTGCTTGGACCTCGCCATGTCTTATTGCGTACCAAGATTGGAGTGTTACCACCCTCCATCTTGAGGGGGGCATAATGAGTTAATTAGTGGATGTCCAAGATCTTTTCCTTACTTATTTTATTTGTATGCTTGGATGTATATCCTGTAATTATTCTAGTCTATGTATATCCTAGGATTGCTCTCCAAGCAATATAAGTTTTCCATATTTATCCTGTATAGAGTTAGAAAGTTGCTAGGTCGTTTCTTGTATTTATATGAATGTATATCAATAATATCAGTAAGCTTTTCCATAGCAATCATTCTTCTTCTTTGCATCCATAGCTCGCCTTTGGCCTCGGAGCCTCGTCTTCCTCTTTCACATAAATCCTTTTATCTCCTTTCGCACACAGATATATACACTCAGAAACACACATATATATAGGTAGTAATGTCAGTGGTTGAAGCTTCTACTACGGCGGTGGTGGTGAAGTCTAGATAATTCTACCACTTTAAAATCATCTTGCCAACTCTAGATTCTTCTAGGCTTGACTGCAGTTTAATTTGTCTGGAATTTTCTATGAATGGATGTGAGCTTCAATTCCAGCAACTTCCAGATCCCTCTTTTAAGTCGGCGTCGATTCTTCTAGGCATTTCCGTCAACTCTTTAATGGTTCAATTTCTGCAGTGTCCGTACACTAATTCATCTCCGTGTATCATAGACACTCATTTTTAAGCGAATGCCTTTTCACAGAGGCAATGAGTGGAATTGTTAGATCCTTAAGCCTGATTTGTGCTACAGGTGCAATGTAATGTCTTTGAAGGTGCAAGTGGAGAAGTTGCTTTGACTGCTTGTGGTGGATTGAGACATCTTCCAGGTTTGAGTGATAACTTCGAAAATGCTGCACTGGTACTTATTTGTCCATACTTCTTGTGCAATTTTGATTTACTTTTTCTTTGTTTCAACCAGCATTCATTGACAATGGTTGTGCTGGCCTTGATGGTTGTCTTGCAAATAAAGATTCACTTCCAAGTTATGCATGCAGATTGGGATTCACTGTAGAGGCATTTTTTACGAGTTTGTACCATGGAATGGAGTTGTGAATTGGGAAATTGCTCCATGGGGTCAGTGGTGCATTTCCTCTGAGAACGAAAAGTACAAGGTATCTGGTATGTACCAAATGATTATTTACTTTTTTGTTCCCTGATGTTCTAGTTAGTGTACATCATCACTGTTTTTGATTAGCCAAATTTTTGTTGGATTCAAATTATCTTAGTCGTGATTAATAACTGGAAAATAGAATCTCATACCATTTTGAGTCTAGCCTGCTCTGCAGTTTTCATTTGTTTTTCTAATTTAAATCTCTCTTTGCAGGTGGAGTTGGTGGCAACAACAAAGGATGCAGATACAACATTGCATGCGGCCCCCACCTTAGAGGCTGGCCTTGCTCCAGCTTGTAAGGATACTTGTTTTGGTGACTTTAGACTCCGATTATGGGAAAAATGATACGATGACAGTGAAGGAAAGGTACCCCTATTCCTCCATTCCTGTCACTTGAGGAAGTGTCAGTGCTTCAAAAACTACTATATAGTCACCATCCATGCCTACCCCAAAATTTGGGGAATAGGCAGTTTGTTTTTTTCCCTCAAAAAAAATAAAATGTATAGAGAAATTCTGTTCATTACAATTTTTTGCTATGAAGATTTTTATAATTCGTCTTTTCAAATTTAAATAATAATTTTTCTCTTTACCATATTCCACTAGTGGTAGGTTTTTCTGGACGTGACAAGTAACATGGCAGCTGTAGAAGTCGGAGGAGGACCATGGTTCAACACATGGAAAGGCAAGACTTACACACCGGATACTATAAAAAGAGCTCTCGTACTTCCTGTTGATGTGGAAGGGATTTTTGGTTTGGTTCCTTTCCTCAAACCACCCGGCTTGTAGATGATTTAGTTGATGAACACTCTTGCAATCCATAAATGAATCAAGAGGCTGCATTGGGTTAGCTGTCTAATGTTTGTATTTAGGTGTCAATGCCATTAATATGATATATAGCTTCCTTATGTTGAGTAAATATTGCAATGTACTGAGAATATTTTACGAATATAGATGAAGAAAGCTGAGTTTTCATTAATTTTTCTGTGTGAGGTGGTGTTTCTGGATAGTTTTGAGATTATCACTCTAGTCTCGGAGAGTTAATTATTTGATTTTTGTTCTTTACAAAGGTATACTTGGTCCGGAAAGGCTTTATTTTATGTTCCAATTTGATTGAATTTTCAATAGATGATTCTTGAAATCGGAATCGAATTTGTAAGGGAATCGGCACACTGTGTTATTGGTAATAGTTAGCCAACCTAAAAGCTCTCGACATAATATTTTAAATAATGGTTAAAAAAAAAACTCTCTTCGGTCACGCACTTTAGTCTATGTGAACGGTGTAAATTTAGTGGTTCTGTCACTCTAGCTCCTTCAAGAAGTCAATATTAATTTATCAATGAATGCCTGTACGATAGATTTTACGTATTTAAATACAGAAATCGTTACAAATTGTATTTTAAAAAATACAAATGGATAGGAATCTTCTTGTAAATTACATAACCCTCTGATTAATGATTTAAATGTTTGAAGACGAGGAGTCACGTGGCTTGAATCCTAGGTTTTGAGATTTGTTGAGAATTTGATTTGTCGAAAAACTTCACTTGTTCGACGCTTGAATTTTGGAGTTTGGATATGTACTTCGAAAACTTAAATTTGATATTCTTGATTTGATTTGAGAAAGACTTTGATTTTCTTAGATTTGTTTGATTTGAAGAAGATTTTGATCTTCTTCGTGTTTGCCGGACTTAGAGTTGAGAGGATTTTTTCAGCACTTCGTAATTTTCTTTTGCACCTTTCTTCTCTCTTCCCTTGTAATGAACATTTGACCCTATTTATAGGGAAAGTTCATGGCCAATTTCGGTAACCACTCAATTAATTCAATTAAATTGATTATAATTGAATAATTGTGGATTTTTAAGAAAGTCAGATGAGCCTTTATGGGTTTAGGCTTTAATTTAGTCCAAATTTTGGTTTCTTAAATATTTTTTTTAAAGGTTTTCTTGGTTTGACGTAACCAAGAATTGGTTTCAACCAATTCCTGATTTTTTTTTTGTTTGCAGGTGATCACATTTTTTTTTAAATACGTGAATAGTGCCATTTACCAAATACTTGATGAGAGAGTTTTCCAACCACAAGTGTACGGTATCAAGTTTTAATATAGTGAGAGTAAAATATCGTTTTCCATAGGGATTGAAATCAAATCTTAAAAATTCCTGTAATTAAAATAACCTTAATTTTATCTAGAAAAATAAGAATAGTTGAATGAGATAACTAATTGAACTAA
>CAIGRQ010210376.1:0-14004 GCA_903798375.1 Fraxinus sp. D2006-0159 | reverse complement strand
TACTATTGTTTTTAGTTAATTTAATATTCTTATTTGTTATTTTTATTTTATTCTCATATAGTTCTATTTTTTCTCGTGTTTTATGATTAGGGATCAAGACGAGCAAGAAAACTCTACAGAAGGACCTTTTCCAGTGTTTGGATCTCTTTCTAACCATATCTTTGATATTGCATCTATTGCCGCGAACACCACAGTACACAACACCATGACTGATAGTGAACATGGTGATATGCCTTTTAGGGCTTTACAGGATTATCTTCACCCCACACGCACATCCATACCATCATGCCTAATATTTTCACACAATATGCCACGTATGGATCTTAAATCGAGAATGATTCAACTTCTTATCAATTTTCACGAGCTCGAAAATGAAAATCCATACGTGCACATTAGGAAATTGGATGAGGTGGTAGAAACCTTCCACAATCAACATGATACAATGGACGCAATCAGGCTTAAATTTTTCCTATTTTAACTTAAAGAAAGGGCAAAAAGCTGGTTGTATTCCTGGAGACCACGTTCGATTGGGACTTGGGCCAAAATAACTCAAGCGTTCTTAAAAAAATACTTTAACCACCATAAGACTAGTGCCCTTAAGAAGCAAATCTCATCATTCACTCAAATGGATAATGAAACCTTGTATAAAGCTTAGGAAAGATATAAAGAGCTACAAGTTCTTTGTCCCCACCATGATTATGAGAGTTGGCAATACATGGGCTATTTTTATGAGAGATTAACACCTAGAAAGCGTCAATTCATAGAGATGATGTGTAACGGTGAATTTCTATAAAAAGATCCTGATGAGGGTATAGAGTACATGGATGACCTTACGGAAAAAGCTCATACATAGACTGGATCTAGCGCCACTAGAGTACCAATAGGTCACAAACCACAAGGAATTCCATTAGCACAGGTATCTATCATCTTAAGGAGGAGGACAGCCTTAGAGCCAAAGTAGAAGCCCTGACTAGAGAATTAAAAACCCTACGTGCTAATGACTCAAAATCTGCACAGAACGTATCCAGTGTTGAGTCTATAGGACCCTGCTTTGTGTGTGGTGGACTGATCATCTAGCGCAAGAGTATAGCACGTTTGCTGACATGAGAGGAGTTTAAGAGGAACACTGTAACGCATTAAGCACATACAAAAAGCCTTATGCTCCATTCTTTGAAACCTACAATCCTGGGTGGCAGAATCACCCCAACTTCAGCTGAAAATCTGGAAACTAACAACCTGCTCATCTTTTTAGAGCATTTAATGCACCTTCATATCAACCTGCAACTTCTAGGAACTCTTTAGAAGACACCTTACATGCTTTTATAGAGGCGCAAGGTAAGACAAATCAAAAGTTTAAGACTATGATCACTCAGGTAGTTGAGGAAAACAAAGAGATAAAGAATCGTATGCCTAAACTAACTAATGCCTTAGTTGTAGGGGAGCGTGGGGAATTTCCTATTCAACCTCAACCAAATCCTAAGGAAGTGGTGGAAAACCTGGTTAGAGTACCTTTCCCTCAAGCTCTTATGTAACGCCCCGAAAATTTTAGAATAGAATTTAATTCTTTTACATGCCATACTTTTATTTTTGAAAGTTTGAGGGACTAAAGTAATATATTTATTAACTTTAAATTTTGGACTAAATATTTAGATATTGTAAAAGCAAAGTATATCGATATGGGTCTCTATGGATAGCTCGTAATTAATCATGTAAATTAGGCTCGAGGAAAAGTTAATTCGGATAAGTTAGTCTCAAGATATTAAAGTTCAAAGAAATTGTAATTTATTTATTTTTAAAATCAAAGTAAATTGAGATAGGGATAGCTACGTGAATGGATGTGGGATGATTATTTTTTTAAGAATTCTATTTAATGTCAAGTTGCCAATACTATCACGTATTAGGATTAAAACCACATTTTTGTTGTGATAAGTATTTTGTACACATGTCACATTGTGATTTGTTTATTAGAAAATCAAATTTTATCAAATGTGATAAATACGATTTTTCATCCCAATTTTACTAGGACACAAACACTATTTTTCAACTATAAATAGTGTGCAATTGTCCTACAATTCACCACCAAATAAATTTTATACGGAAGCTTTCATATAAAGTAGATGTGAATTTCTAGTATATTGTTTCAAAAGCTCGTTTGATCAATCAAGGTAAGATACTTTTGTGCAGGTGGTTCGTTTTCTTATGACTTTTATATTTAGTAATTTATACATGAATTGCCAGTGGACCTTCGGGTTCTTTATTAAGAGATATGAGATCCTATGGGATTTAAGATGACTTAAGATGGGTGTGTCACTTGGTCACTGATATACACCATAAGAGAATAGTGGTATGAAGTGTTATTTTATTGTGATATAATTGTGTATGAAAACTGCACATATCTTACTGGGTATATTTTTAAATATTCACTCTTACAAAATTTTAAAGGTTAGTTCGGGTTGATTGGAATTGTGGCGGATAATGATGCGGACTACCAAGAGGGATGGAAGAGTATTTTATAATTCAAGTAATTTTTCCTCTTTAAATTATTAGTTAGTTTTAATTGTTCAAAAACGATTATTTAATTTGGGGTTATGTTTTCATTTATGGATATTCCAGTTATATTTTTATTAAAGAATATTATTTTATTGTTCCGCCTTTGATATAAAGAAAAGTGAATTTTTGGTAACACTCCAATGTTTGTGAAATTTTGGGGTGTTACATCTTAAGCCTACACTAAAGTTTGCCTGTTAACATAGTGAAATCCTAGAACACCTCAGGCAAGTGAAAGTCAGTATGCATCTCTTGCATGTGATTTCTCAGGCTCTTGTATATGCTAAAGTCCTTAAGGACATGTGCACCGTGAAGAGAAAGCACCATGTCAAAAAAATCGCTTTCTTAATTGAGCAAGTAAGTGTAGTGATCGAGCAAAGGATCCCACCAAAGTATAAGGACCCTAGTTGTCCCACTGTGTCTTGTGTTATTGAGAACCGTGAGTTTGCACAAGCTTTTCTTGATTTAGGAGTAAATGTAAATCTTATGTCATATGCAATTTACTTGCTGTTAGCCTTAGGTGAGATAAAACCGACCTCTATGGTTTTACAATTAGCTGATAGGTCCACCATTAGGCATAGGGGTAATTGAGGATATATTGGTCCAAATTGACAAATTTTATTATCTTGTAGACTTCTTGGTTTTGGATGTAAAGGTTGAAGTAAATGTTGATTCTAAAATCCCTATTATTCTTAGTAGACCTTTTCTTGCTACAGCTAATACACTTATAAATTGTAGGAATAGTCTAATTAAGCTTTTTTTTTTTTTTGGAAACATGACTTTAGAAGTCAATATTTTTCACTAGTGTTTCGTCGGTGTTCACTTACATAAGTGTCATCAAACATTCATGATTGACGCACTCACTCAGGAGCAAGCACCTGCAAACACCTACTTTGACCCTCTGAACTCATTTCTCTTAAATTCTGAAATCCTAGCTGGTTTTGATGATGAGGAGTATACTAATATTTGTGATGTGTTTGCAAAATTGTAAGATTACGAAGCATTACCATGGCAGCCCAAGTTTGAAAAGTTGCCAGAAATGACTAGAGGACAGAAGCTATCAAGTATTGAGTCATAAACTAGAATTGAAACATTTGTCTCCAGGACTAAAACATGAATTTCTCGGACCAGGTGATACCTTCCATGTAATTATTTCTTCGGAATTGAATGCATAGCAATGTAAGCAACTATTGAACATTTTGAATGAGCATCGATCTGCATTAGGCTGGACTATAGCTAGAGATGGCAATTTACCCCGCCCCGCCCCGCCCCGAATGGGGCGAAAAAAACCCGCCCCGACGGGTTGGCGGGGCGGGGTGGGGGTGCCCCACCCCGCCTAAAAAAAAAAATTGAACATTGGTTGTTTTCATTGTTTTGTTTGGATATTGATGTAGTTATTTTAAGTATTGTTTGTTTTGGATTATAAAATTTTGAATTTGTATTTAATTGGAAATTTTTGGTTTAAAAAAAAAAAAAAAAAAAAAAAAATTAAAACGGGGATATCACAAAGCAGCCACAAGTGAATGGTAAGTGTCATCAAACATTCATGATTGACGCACTCACTCAGGAGCAAGCACCTGCAAACACCTACTTCGACCCTCTGAACTCATTTCTCTTAAATTCTGAAATCCTAGCTGGTTTTGATGATGAGGAGTATACTAATATTTGTGATGTGTTTGCAAAATTGTAGGATTACGAAGCATTACCATGGCAGCCCAAGTTTGAAGAGTTGCCAGAAATGACTAGAGGACAGAAGCTATCAAGTATTGAGAGTCATAAACTAGAATTGAAACATTTGCCTCCAGGACTAAAACATGAATTTCTCGGACCAGGTGATACCTTCCATGTAATTATTTCTTCGGAATTGAATGCATAGCAATGTAAGCAACTATTGAACATTCTGAATGAGCATCGATCTGCATTAGGCTGGACTATAGCTGACATTAAAGGTATTAGCCCTTTAATTTGCTCACATAGGAATCATTTAGAAAAACGAACTAATCCTAGGAGAGACCTACAACGTAGGCTAATCCCCACAATGAAAGATGTAGTGAAAAATNATTATGTGCCATGCTTGAAGAAGAAACCAGGGGTCCTAATATCTAGGGGTGAGCGTGGGTTGGGTCGGTTTTTGCTCCATCCCAACATTGTCGGTTTGTTCGAAATCCAATCCAACCCAACCCATGTAAATGTTGAAACCCAACCCAACCCAACCCAATTATGTGTCGGTCGGGTTGGTCGATTTGAGATAAACTAAATCAGCTGATAACTTTGCAAAACCTGATAGGAAGAGAAATAAGGGAAATATTAGAGGATATTTAAAAGCCTTAAAAGAAATTAAGATTTTAATACAAAGAGAACGTGTTCTTGATCATAAGGAAAGAGTATTTTAAAGTATAACAAAACAATTCTATTTAAACTTGGATGGAGAATAACTAAGGAAAACTCTTAACCAATTAATTCCCAAGTATGTATGAACAAGACAGTCAAATAGGTAGGTACAAGTGCACTAAATGGCAGGATGGAAAAAACATCTCATGACTACCTCCATAAGATTTAATTTCAACATTTACCTCAGTTCAAATCACCAATCCCCTCACATATCAATCGTGAATTCAAACAAGCAATTAACATAACAAATTGCAGATCTTATATTATAAAAAATCCTTCAAGAAAATCCATTCAACCTCGCAAACAAAGTAAATTTCATTTGAGTGAATTTGGGATAGATTAAAGCAACTATATTCAATTAAAATATTAGATGAAGCTGGGGATTAAAGCAAGATTACATTTTCTCATGAACAATGCAAACCAAGCATTATAGTCCATTTATCAAGTGAAAAAGGCTCTCAATGTTATTACATTGAAGATGAAGACTAAACAATGGCTGTTGAACAAAGACATTAAAGCACGAAAGCAAAGAGCTATATCAAAAATCGGCATCAATATGCAAGTAGACTATAAAAGGGCAAACATATTCCCCTTTAGAAGCATTATCTTAAATATAGCAAAAGAGGCTAAAGCTACCATCCATGCTAAATAAAATCTCGAAATAAAACAATATGCCTTAGTTTATCCCACTTAATCCTAATCTATGCTTCAGATTCAGGAAAAGAAGTAAAAACAAAGGCAAAAAACAAAAACAAAAACGAACTTTCAAATGAAAAAAATGAACTTTATAGTGCTTTTCCAGCTCACAGGATGAAATAAATACCCGAGTTTGGTTTTCCTGTAATAAGGCTCATTTTCACCACTCCCTATTCCAAGTTCACCTCCATCCACCCCCAAACTCCATAACTTGTGATAACGTCCACCAACCTCGACAATTACAATGACGCAGCAAACACGAAACAATTAGTAAGAGACTTGAGACATGGAGGGTTGGGAATCTTGGGATGGTTGGAGAGGAGAGATGGGGTGACTGAGCAAGAGAGACAGCGATTTGAGGCTTGAGCAAGAGAGACGGCGATTTAAGGGATGGAGGGATTGAGGGAGACTACGAGAGAGAAGGCGAGTTTAGGGTTTTCATTTTAAAGGCATTTTTTTATTTTCGCCTTTCGGGTTGGGTTGGGTTGGGTTGGGTCGGTTTCGATCGGGTTTAGGTTTCTAACCCATAACCCGACCCAATCAGCCAACTCGAAACCCGCCCAAAAAAGGCAAAAAACCAACCCAAATCGGTCGGTTTGGTTTGGGTTTTGCCTACCCCTAGATGCAGGTATCATTTACCCTATTGCGGATAGTAAATGGATTAGTCTTATACAAGTAGTTTCTCAAAAATTAGGAGTCACGGTAGTGAAAATGAATTAGGTAAAATGGTTCCCACAAAAACAGTGACTGGTTGGCGCATGTGCATAGATTATAGGAAACTAAATGCTACCACACATAAGGATCATTTTCCTCTCTCCTTTCTAGATCAAGTTTCGAAGCGTGTGGCTGGCCATCTTTTTTACTGTTTTCTTGATGGCTACTCTGGTTATTATCAGTTTGAAATTGCATTAGAGGACCAGGAAAAGACCACATTTACTTGCTCCTTTGGCACTTATGCATTCCGTAGGATGCCATTTGAACTTTGTAATTCTCATGCCACATTCCAAAGATGTATGACTAGTATATTTAGTGACATGGTAGAGAACTGCACGAAAGCGTTCATGGATAACCTGACTGTGTTTGGAGCTTCTTTTGATGCATGTCTGTTAAATTTGAAGAGAGTTTTGACAAGATGTGAGGAAAAGTGATTAGTTTTAAATTAGGAAAATTGTCATTCTTGGTACCTTCGGGAATTATTTTAGGGCATGTGATTTTGTCTAAGGGGATAGAAGTTGACAAGTATAAAATTGAGCTCATCTCTAAATTGCACGTACCTAAGATAGTAAAGATGTTAGATCATTTTTAGGTCATGCAGGCTTCTACAGAAGGTTTATACAAAAAATTTCATATATCTCTACACCATTGCGTAACCTTCTAGACAAGGATACTGCTTTTGAATGTACTCATGAATGTCATGATGCATTTAAAACATTAATTGACAAACTCACTTCAGCACCCATTATGCAACAACCTGATTGGACTCTACCATTTAAAATCATGTATGATGCTAATGATTACACGGTAGGTGCAGTTCTAGGGCAACACAGAGAATGTAAGCCTTTTGTGATTTACTTTGTTAGCAGAACTCTTAACACTGCTCAAATGAACTATTTCACTACTGAAAAAGAGTTACTAGTTGTTTCTTTGCACTGGATAAATTTAGGTCTTATTTGATCGGCTCTCCCATCACAATTTTCATAGATCATGCAGCCCTTAAATACCTTCTTACAAAGAAGGATGCTAAGGGGTGATTAATACGGTGTATATTACTTTTGCTGAAATTTGACATCACCATTAAAGACAAGAAGGGAGTGGACAATATGGTAGTCGACCATCTATCAAGGCTAACTTTCAAGGACAACACAATCACATTGCCAATCAGAGATGAATTTTCATATGAGAATTTGTTTTATTTCTCCTATTTACCATGGTTTGATCACATTGTGAATTATTTAGCTATCGATAAGATTCCTAGAGAGTGGAGCGCGTAGGACAGGAGGAAGTTCTTGGTTGAGGTATGTAATTTTTATTGGGATGATCTATGTCTATTTAAATACTGCACCGACCAAATTCTAAGACGTTGTGTTCCGAATAATGAGATACCTAGTGTGCTAAGTTTTTGTTATACCTAAGCATGTGGAGCCCACTTTTCTATAAAAAAGACTGCTGCGAAAATTTTATAGTATCATTTCTGTTCACGAAAATATGTCTAATTAAAATCACTGCAAGTGTACGGTTCGTTACAAGTAATAAAGTAGACTTTTTGAGTCCGAGTATCGTCCCACAAGGATTGATTAGTTCTAATTCAAATTATCGTGACCTTAACCGAAATAATAAAAATGTGTTGTTTATTATTATGAACTTCTAACTAAAATAGGAATGCGGATGCAATTACTAGTGATGTATTAAATTTAATGAATTTGATGTTGAATTCAAAGTGAGGTTTTTCTAATATATGATAAATGTGCTAGGATCACGAATCCTTTATATAGTATACTTCTCTAAACCTAGTTCTACACCTTGACACACATTTGGAAATGTTGAAGAATCAATGCTCCTAACTTATTTAACAGTCTTTCTCAAGTAAAGTTAAACATATTCCAATATATGAACCGGCTATATCTTTATGGCGGATGCGAATATACAAGAATGCATGAGTTTTTGTGAACAATTAACGATTCACATAGGGCATAGTTGTATGTTTTTAGCCCCTATCAAACTCTATGATGATTTATATCACGTCGAACCTATTCCCCTTCTTTCGAATGCATGAAACAAGCCACCAAACTCACACAATTGCGTATACAATAATTATGGAGAAAAAGAAATTCATATAAATCATTTAAATATCCAAATCATGCTTTTTATGTCAAGAATTGTAAAACTAAAGTTTAAGAATCATATTATTAAGAATCATATTACATAGTTCATCTAATCCTAATATAGAATTAATCTAGCCTAGCATGGTAGAACAAAGAAAATTAGAAATATCTACGAAGAACGACATCACCAATTTGATTCTTAAATTAAATCTTCGTATCGTGATGTTGTTCTCCTTTTTCATGCCTTTTTTCCTTGCCCAAAACCCTTGTGTATCTCCTCCCCTCAATTCTAGACTATTCTAGGGTTTAAATACCCAACCCAAGATTTGTTTCCATAGGTATTTGACTCGAAAAAGGAAACCAGGAATCTCGTCAAAAATTGAACTATGTGACCTCATAGTTCATCTCTATGCGATCGCATAGAATAACTTGAAATGGCTTTGGAATTCTCTGAAGTAACCTATGCGACCGCGTAGGTTTTAATACTATAGCTTGTGTTTTGGTCCTTGAACTTCCTTTTGCATTTCTCAACATCTTTACCAACTTCTTCATCTAATGTTTCCTTCCTTTGATCAATCTGAACTCACCATCTTCACATCTTTGACCTTTCATCTGGATTATCTTTCGATTATTTTCACTTTAGTCCCTGAACTTTGGTTTTCTTTTGTTTTAGTCCCTTTTTCCATTTTTCTCCTAGTTTCCATCATATTCATCATTGTTGTCATGTAAAATAAAAATTTCATCGAATTAAGCTATATTTCACATATTTGTTAATAATTGTCAATGTTTGTGGCCTAAAATAAATGTATAAAATGCGCATATCAACTCCTCCAAACTTGAACTTTTATTTGTCCTCAACAAAACTGTAGCTTAACTCTTTATAAAACATGGCTAGACAACCTGTCGCGTCTCATATTGGAACTTAGTACTAAATAAAATGAACAACTTCAACAGTACAAAATCAAGTCAATCTCCATCTGTTACATACATAACTTGATGTGTATATGTGTGAAAACTCACATACTAAGATCATGATTAGCTCAATACCTAACCTATAGTAGTCAAATATCCTCACTTCACTCGAGAGATACACACTCCCAAACTTATTCTTTTCACTCAATTCTCCTGGGGTGTGTTCTAAAGTTTAATTTCTTTACATCTAGTTCTTACCCTCTCTTAATTTAGATGGATCGTACTATCACAAGTTTACACTTCAACAAGTAGAGACTCTCCTATTTGATTACTTCGACCTTTGAGACTAAACTAAATTACTTGTCTCGTATTAGAGATATTGTACTCTCCTATTTTTGATTACTTCAATCTTTAAGATTAAACTAAACTTATTGTCTCGTATTAGAGATATAGTTCTATCGATCGAATGTCTTGAGCTTAATTAATGCAATTTTATATATGTATATATGTTATTCTCTTTTTATTTTTGTTTTTATTTGTGTGTGTGTGTGTGTGTGTGTGTGTGTGTGTGTATGTATGTATATATATATATATATATATAACATTTTCTCATTTGCTTTCTATGTACCCATGTAACGAGCTTTAGGCCGATGACTCCCAAATCAGATGACCATAGGGCACCAGGTTTTCAACCACCCCCATAGGCTTAATCACTCGAGTTATACATGCTCGAAAAGATGCTTTTCTTTACTCAAACACTAGTGCAATGCACCTTTTCTTTTTAGACACCAGTTTCTAAAACTAACCTCTAATTTAAAACTTTCATCTCATCTTTGTCTCATTGGTTTAAGATAATCCACACAAGAGAATTTCAAGCACGGAACCCCTACCCATCTTAATGTTCCCTTGCAATAGTTCAACCACTTCCAAACTATTCTAAAAATGGGGCCACAGATAAGTATGAAAGAGGTTATTCAGGTTTATTTACTATATTCAACTATTTTGTAAGTAATGAATCAAATCACCCACTCAACATGATAACATGAGTATTGTGCAATAAAAATGTACAGTTTAGCATTCACAAGCTTCGATTAATCTAATAGTGCATTATTTTCATCATTTATAGTTTATACCTAGACCATTATTCACATCATGGCCGGCAGAGTTATCAAACCCACACAAACACATAAAATTCTGATTTAATGCTAGAAAATAAACAAATAAAAACTGAAGGTAACTAATTGAAAACTACAAAAGAAAACAAAAACTTAATTTTTTTTTTCACATAGTCAGTAAATCTGCAATAAAATATGATGAATGCCACCCCCACACGTGTATAAAACATTGTCCACAATGTTTAGAAGAATAACAGAAAACATAAAATGAAGACATAAATATAAAGACAAATTCACCAAAAAGTCAAAGAAAATGGGGTTCAGGATAGTCCCCTACTCAGTATGGAGGTGGTGGATGGAAGTTAGAGCCGGATGCGGCATCAGTCGATGGTGGTGGAAAACGTGTGAGGAATGTCTCATTAACTCGAATTGCTGTGCAGGCTTGGCCCACGTGCCCTAAATATGGAGAGACTGATCCCAAACTTCATCCTTGATGTTACCCAAATGATCCCAAGACTCGTTAGCTCGCAACTGAATCCTATCAACTCTACCCACATAGTTATTTAGCCTCCCATTCATGATCTCAACCTCATATCTCACAGCCAAAGACTCTCTATTGGCGTTGGAAGCAAAGTTTTTGGTGCTAAGCATGTCATCCTTAAGCATCTGGATAGTCGTACCCATTGCACTAAGAGTCGCCCAAGACTTTCTATATCTCAGCTCGAACTAGTCATAGTAGCGAACATCTATCTTAATAGCTGTGTGTCGACATCTAGTGGTACCGGTGGTGGTGGTGCCTCAGGCATCTCAATGTCCTCTGCCCCCTGATCATGTACAGCCTGTTATTGTCTTAGTTGTGCCCTCTCTTGCTTATCTCTATACTTCACCCTAACTCAATCCTAAGCCTCCAAAGTAGTCTGTTTAATGAATGGAGTAGGTTTCTCGAGAAACTCCTCGAATGGGATAGTAATACCAACCCGCTTGCATATGCCACCACTGAGACTCGAAAAAATCAGAGAACGGTGTCGATCTTCCCAAACACCCTGCGAGTGAATCTAATCATAAATAAAGGTTGCTAAATCAATATTCCATCTGTGTACCAAGTGATATAGTAGACCGAGCGTGGGATCAATAAATGTAGTCTTATGTGTGATGGGCTCGATGTTGTGGCAAATGAACAACCAAAGAACGTCTATTGGCGTTGTAAGCTCAATCTGATGCCACATAGAAGTCTGTAATGGCCAAGCATCCTCAAGCCAAAAACATTTTCACGAAAATATGTCTAATTAAAATCAACGCAAGTGTACGGTCCTTTACAAGTAATAAAGTAGACTTTTTGAGTCTGAATATCGCCCCCACAGGGATTGATTAGTTCGAATTCAAATTATCGTGACCTTAACCGAAAAATAAAAATGTGCTGTTTATTATTATGAACTTCTAACTAAAATAGGAATTCGGATGCAATTACTAGTGATGAATTAAACTTAATGAATTTGATGTCGAGTTCAAAGTGAGGTTTTTCTAATATATGATGAATGTACTAGGATCACGAATCCCTATGTAGTATACTTCTCTAAACCTAGTTCTATACCTTGACACACGTTTGAAAATATTGAAGAATCAATGCTCCTAACTTATTTAATAGTCTCTCTCGAGTAACGTTAAACATATTCCAATATATGAACCGATTGTATCTCTATGGTGGATGCGAATATATAAGAATACATGAGTTTTTGTGAACAATTAACGATTCACATAGGGCATAGTGGTATATTTATATTTCTTATCGGACCCTACGATGATATATACCACGACGAGCATATTTTCTTTCTTTCGAATGCATGAAACAAGCCACCAAACTCACACAATTGCGTATACAATAATTATGAAGAAAAAGAAATTCATATAAATCATTCAAATATCCAAAACATGCTTTTTATGTCAAGAATTGTAAAAATAAAGTTTAAGAATCATATTACATAGTTCATCTAACCCTAGTACAAAATTAATTTAGCCTAGCATGGTAGTATAAGAAAATCAGAAATATCTACGAAGAACGACATCACCAATTTGATTCGTGAATTAAATCTTCGTGTCGTGATGTTGTTCTCCTTTTTCGTGCCTTTCTTCCTTGCCCAAAACCCTTGTGTATCTCCTCCCCTCAATTCAAGATTGTTCTAGGGTTTAAATACCCAACCCAAGATTTGTTTCCATAGGTATTTGACTCGAAAAAGGAAATCAAAAATCTCGTCAAAAAATTCAACTATGCGACCGCATAGTTCATCTCTATGCGATCGGTGGAATAACTTGAAATGGCTTTGGAATTCCCTGAAGCAACCTATGTGACCGCATAGTATTAAGAAACTTCCATAGCTTGTGTTTTGGTCCTTGAACTTCCTTTTGCATTTCTCAACATCTTTTCCAACTTCTTCTTCTTCCAGTGTTTCCTTCCTTTGATCAATTTGGTCTTTCCATCTTCACATCTTTGACCTCTCCTCCTGGTTATCTTTTGATTATTTGTACTTTGATCCTTGAACTTTTGTTTTCTTTTGTTTTAGTCCCCTTTTCCATTTTTTTCCTAGTTTCCGTCATATTCATCATTGTTGTCCCACAAAATACAAATTTCATCGAACTAAGCTATATTTACATAGTTGTTAACAATTGTCAATGTTTGTGGTCTAAAATAAGTATGTAAAATGCACTTATCAGTTTCTACTGGCCTATCCTATTTAATGACATTAATGAATATTGTAGGTCCTGTGAAAGATGCCAAAAATTAGGTGATGTTGTCCCAACATAACATGATGTCCCTAAATCCCATTTTGGTAATTGAAATATTTGACTATTAGGAAATTGATTTTATGGGACCTTTTCCACCCTCTTTTGGTTTTTTATACAACATTGTAGTAGTTGATTACGTGTCTAAATGGGTAGAAGCTTATGCTTGTAGGGCTAATGACAATAAAACGATTGTTAAATTTCTGAGAGAAAACATTTTGTCTCTATTTGGCACACCACGTGTTATTATTAGTGATAGAGGCACACACTTTTGCAACCATTCATTTGAAGTACTCATGAAAAAGTGTGGGGTCATTCATAAAATTTCTATTGTTTATCACCCCCAAACTAGTGGACAGGTATAAATGGATAATAGGGAAATTAAACAAATCTTAGAGAAAACGGTGAACTCATAAAGATTGGTTTTTAAGACTGAACTATGCACTTTGAGCTTACCGCACGGCTTTTAAGACTTCCCTAGGCATGTTACCATATCGACTCATTTTTGGGAAGCATTACCATTTACCTGTAGAGCTTGAACACCAAGCCTATTGAGCAATTAAAAATTTTAATTTTGATCTAGATGAGGGCAGTAAGCTTAGAAAACTTCAACTGAATGAGTTAGAAGAATTGAGGAATGATACTTATGAGAGTTCTAGAATCTACAAGGCAAAAATGAAAGTTTTTTATAATAAAGACATTTTGAGAAAAACTTTTGAACAAAATCAAAAAGTGTACTTGTA
>CAIGRQ010210371.1:0-10681 GCA_903798375.1 Fraxinus sp. D2006-0159 | reverse complement strand
GTAGAAAAAATGTGACCGTTAGTGAGCCAATCTAGGACCTACCATAGAGATAAAAAGTCAAAAAAATTGGTTGGAATATGAGCCCAACGACTCTTTTTTTCATTTTAATGCCTACCAAACGGAGGCTTAATTTATTTCTGGTTTTCCTAAAAGTCAACTTTCGTGGCCATGTTCATAACTAGGGGCATTTCCACCTTGGTTACCAAACAGAGTAAATCATTTTTACCATTTTTAAATTTCAATAGTGGATAAGATTATTTTGATATTCGAAGTTTAAAATTTAAATGATCATTTTCTTTGGTAATATAATTATTTTTCCAACCAATAATGTGCAAATGGTACAAAAGATTAGTACCATTTGAATTGCTTTCTTAAGTGGTATGCTGTGTGGTGTTGGACAATATCGTATTGATTTTGATTATCATATTTGTTTACACGCCATATTAGAGTACTGATTTATTTTATCGATTTTTCGTGTTCCTTTATTTTTAGAGCAATGCTATTCATTCTCAGTGTGTTTACAACTCCAATTTAGGTGGCGTTAATGTTGAATTAAATGATAGATGAAATTAAAGAAGTCATTTAATTTCACCTTTCATTTACAGCCACCTATACTGAGGTTGTAAACATAGAGCGTGTTTGATAATAATTAAAATTCAATTAAAATTGAAAATATGACCGTTATTGGATCTCGTACGTCTAATAAAAGTCAACAATAACGACTAATTTTTCAATTTAAATCTGATTTTAATCTCTACCAAAATGGAGATGAATAGCATTTTTGTTATTTTTAAACTTATGATGGCACGTGCTGTGTATGGATAGCCCATTTGAGATTCAAAAGAAATTTGTTAGCCCATATGCATGTAGAGGTGTGTACGTGCATGTACAAAAAGTAGATATATAGGCCGCATGCTTAGTTTTTCATAAAGGCCTAAAAGTAAATACCATTTTAAAGGTGAAAGATAATATGGATAGTAGAAAGGTTGAGACAGATTGTACAAAAATATTTCGCATTTCGAAAAGTAAGTTCTCACTGCTCAATCTCCGAAATAGATGACTATGATCTCTAGAAACTTCTAGATAATTATAATTATGTCGATCCCCATCCAATGGTTGCAGATGCTTGGGAGGCCCTTCGACGATCATTGATATATTTTCGTGGCTCGTTGCTTAATTCTTTATTATATTAATCAACATAACAATCATTTAGGAAAGTATTTAATATGCATATTTTTATTAGTATATTTTTTTTTAAAAAACATTTGAACATATTATTTTTTTATCATTTACAATTTCAGTCCGTCTGCTAGAAATTAAAATTAAAATTTTAATATAATCACACATTGATTGAATTCACAACTTTTTAATCCTACATTTTATTTACTTTTATCAAAATTTATTAAAAAAAACTGATTTTAATTCATTGGGCTAAGATTATTTCGTGTCTGGGCTCCATTAAAATTATTTTTTAGAAAAAAATGTAGTTCGGAGTAGTGTTTTTTTTTTTAAGAATGTAATAGAAAAAGAAGAAAAAATTATAATTTTACGTTTAATATTATTTAATTGAATAATATACATGAAAAGAAAAAAAAGAGAAAAATTCATTAAAATTAAAATGGAGCCACATGAATAAACCCTAAATTGAGGAGGTTCTTTTACCAAAATTTTGCCCTAACGCCCTCCGCCATTCTCTGCGTTTCTTTCTTCTTCTGCTACACGTATAACTAACCCTAAATAACAATAATCTCTCACTTCCGGGCTCTTGCGCATAATTTTCCATCACGGATACGTAACGTGGTAAGACCCTTTTTGCTTCTTTATTTATATATATATTTTTTTGCCAGTTCAATTTTAGCCTTTAGGATTGTTTTCAAATAGCCGAGAGAAAGCAAGATAGTTGAGTGATTAATCTGATCTGAATCATTGATAAGTGTTTCTTGATTAGCTTGTTTTTTTTAGGTTTTAATTTCTTAAAATTGTTTCTTTCTTATTGTTTGTTTTAATGGGGTTGGCGCGGGGGGTTCATAACCTATGAAATTAAGCTAATTCTGGGAACTTTTAGGGTACCCTTGCAAGAGAATGGAACACTTTATCGCGAAGTTCATGAACTCTAAGATGAATGTTGCATTTTGTGAAGCATTGTACAATTAATGATATGATAAATATTAAAAGAACGTTCTTATCGGAGTTGATTGTACAACTGTGACTGAAATAATAGCTTTAGCAGCATTGCCAGTGAGGACCTTCAAATGAATTATGCTGGGACGAACCTTGAGAGCAATCTGAATCTATGTTTTCACAGTTTGAATCCGTTGCTGATGTCTACATATATTCTGCATTATGTCTTCTTAAATTAATTTCTCTCATTAATATAAATTTCAGTTATTACTTCAATGATTCGATTGGTCCTATCTCATGGTGGAGAGTTTAGACATGACGATAACTCGTGGACTTGGAATGGAACGAAGACCACATCTCTTCTGGTAAAAAGAAATATAAAATACAGAGAACTGCTCGATAAAGTGATAGAGCTTCTCCAAGTTGATTGTAGTCTTTTCAAGATTGCGATGAAGTTTAAAGTCCCAGGAATGTCCGATATGTCTATTCCTCCAGCCGAGATATGCAAGGACGATGATGTTGATTGGTATATTTCAGTATACCAGCAAACCCCACTGTGCATCAGTACTATAAGAATAATTACAATGGAGTCTACACAAGTTGAAGTGGTAACTAATCAAATAGCTGTTGAGGCCCCTAAGATAGAATGGTCACGTGAGCCTGTTTCTGATGCACATTTTAACCAACATTACGACAATGAAGGAAATTTCAATGCATTTAATTCAGCTGATCACAATTGTGCCCTAGAACCTGGTCCAGTGAATCAGCTATGCAACAACGATGATGTCCACGGTGGTATTGGGGATGATTGCATGATTGGAGTGGATATTATATCTGATAACCACGATGGTGCTCATGAATCTGCAGATCATGCTTCTATTGACAGTACACCTAGTGCTGCCCAGGTTGGCAGCACAGGTGGTAGTGGTATCCCATTTGATGCTACTGTTGAATCAGGTATTGACACCGGAGATGTTCAGGTCAACAAACTGTACAAGAGTAAGAAAGAGTTGCAAACGAAGTTGCATATGCTTGCACTAAGAAAAAATTTTGAGTTCAAGGTAAAGAAGTCGAATAAGAATATTTTTACAGTGATTTGTATCAATGATGACTGCAAATGGCGTTTGAGGGCAACAAAGCTCAGGGAGTCGAACTTTTTCTTAGTTCGGAAATTTTCATGTCAACATACATGTTCTTCAGATTTTGGGCATAATAGCCATCGACAAGCTAGCAGCTGGGTTATTGGACGACACATCATGCAGAAGTTGCGTGATCCAAGCCAATCATTGAAACCCGCTAGCATCATTGACGTCATACGTCAAGAGTTTGGTATCAATATAAGTTACCAAAAGGCACGGAAGGCTGTGGAGCATGCGCTTGAGCTTATTAGGGGCTCACCAGAGGAAAGTTACGAGAAACTGGCCTCATATTGCTACATTCTAGAGAAGAACAACCCTGGCACAACTACGTGCATTGAGACTGACAGTGAGAACCGTTTCATGTATTTCTTCTTGGCATTTGGTCCAAGTATCCGGGGTTTCCATTCATATATGCGTCCTGTTGTGTGTGTTAATAGTACTTATTTAAAATCTAAGTACCGTGGGACTTTGCTTATTGCCACGTGTCAAGATGGCAACATACAAATGTACCCTATAGCATGGGGTATAGTGGAGTCTGAGAATGATGCATCATGGCTGTGGTTTATGTCGAAGTTACGAGAGCAAGTTGGCGAGTCTGACCAACTCGTGTTCATTTCTGATCAAAATAACAACATTGCGAGGGCGATAAAAACTGCATTTCCACAAGCTCATCATGGGTATTGTATGGGGCACATGGAAAATAACATAAAGTCAAAGTTTCACTCAACTGGGATCTTGTCCTTGTTCAAGTCAGCAGCTCAAGCATATTTTGTATCAGAGTTTCAAAGCTTAATTGCAGATATTTGCAGGAAGAATGAAACTGTTGGCACATACTTAGAGGATACAGGTTTTGAGTACTGGTCTCGAGCACACTTTAAAGGTAATCGTTACAACATTATGAAAATAAATAACGTCGAGTCCTTGAATTCATTGCTGAGGCACCAACGAGATTATCCAATTACTGCATTGATAGAACATATTCGAACATTTATGCAACAATGGTTTTTTGAGAGACGCACTGAAGCAGAAGAGTGCATGACCCTGTTGACCCCAAGACTAGAGGATGATTTCCGCAAAAAGATTGATGCAGCGGCAGTGTTACAAGTGCAGCCGGTAACACTTCATGAGTTTCACGTCGGTATGGACACAAATATGCATGTTGTGAACCTTGCAGAGAAGTCTTGCACTTGCAAGGAGTTTGACTTATTACAACTTCCATGTGAGCATGCACTTGTGGTTGCAAGGTTGAGAGGGGTATCACTGGACACATTGTGCTCCCCATATTACACAACTGTCTGCTGGCGAGAAGCTTACGCGGAACCAATATATCCAGTAGATAACGAAAAAGACTGGCAGATCCCAGAGGAAGTCCGAACAAGGGTTATCTTACCTCCATCCACACGGTGACCTTATAGATGACCAAAAGGAAAAGGGTAAGGTGGACTGTCATGACAATAGAAACTCTTCTCATTAAAACCTTAAAGCACAATCAAAATAATTCTTGTTCTCGATGAATGCTTAGCTTTCATGAATGCATATTATAGTTTTGGGTGACTTTACCGATATTTAGAAAAAAGAAAATTAAAAATTCTCATGTTCTATATTTACCTTTACTTTTTGTGGCGTTCTATCACTAGCCATTAGTTTCTTCCCGTGCCTTGGAGAATTTAGCTTGAATGTATTCCAATTAATCAGAAGCACTGAAAAGAAATCATGCTTGCTTTTTGTTGATTTTGAAACACATCTAGTATGTGTACTTGTCTACGGGGTGATCTAAAGTACTAGCTGCTATAGACTTTTTGTTTGTATATACGGGCCAATTGCACCAATATGTGTTTTACCTCTATTATTGAATGGACAGAAGCTGTTTGGCTAATAAATCTAATCACACTGGTAGCAAATAATTTATTGACGTGTTATGCCTTAGTCACAATGTCTTGGCATAGCCAATGGCACCAAGTTGTTTGGGATTTTGCAGCATACAAACACGAGATTTGATGGCACCTAAAGAGTTCTGATTGAGATTTATTGGAATATTACTACCGGACTTGATTTTCCTGAATTTTTCCAAAGCTTGGTGTAATTGTATTTCATTTTCTAATGTCACGTATATTGTCTTCACTGGAAACCTAATACCGTATTTATGGAAATTCATGCAGATATCACTGTTCGTAGATACAACTCAATTTTCAGAAGTTTTATATTTCCTTTTTCATATTGCAGAAGTTTGCACTTATTCTTTTGTATAGAAACTTCCTCAACTTCCTCTCCTGAATCCAAATGTGTGCATCTTCATTTCTTTGTTTTGTAGACCACAGCAGTATGCTTTGGCTCGGTTCCAGCCCCCCCTGTAAAGCAGTTGTTGATTACTAAATTGAGAGATCAGTGCTGTATTTGCAGTCATGGGGAAGAAGGTGAGTAAAGGGGGTGGGGTGGGGTTAGGTTAATTAGAGAATTCTGTAACTGGCATTGTTGCATATATTTTGTACCAGAAAGTAGCAGTTTCTATGATAAATCACAGCATCACATTTTGTTTTGTCACATTGATGAAGCTCTTTTTGATATTGTACATATTAATCTTGTAGAATTGATGAAACTTTTTACTATGATTTATTATTTGTGAATATTGAAAATTGTAGTTGGGGGTTATTCTTTGCTGCATGCAAAAATGTGTTTGTTCGCATTATTCACGGGCAAAGAATAAACTGCTGAATTATCAGTAGAAATGCTGCAGTGCAGAAAATTTTACTTTTGGTAGAATTAATTTCTGAGAATAATTTTAATGATTTCAAAACCCAAAAGGAATTATGTTCAACCGTCGGAATTTAAGAGAACTAGGATATTTTTTCAAGTGAAAATGAATTTTTTTTTTCGAAAAATGAGTTATTAAAAAGTAAAAGAATTTTTTTTTTTTTTCCCCGGAAAGGGTGATGCAGAACAAACAATAGCAGAATTAGAATTTTAGGAAGAAAATAGCAGTAGAAGAGAGGAAGCAGAAGCTGCGAAAGCAAGAGGAGGAAGACAATGAAAAAAACAATATAAATAGTAAAAATTTATTTGGTTTGGGCCAACCTACTACTACAAGCCCAACAACAATAATGACATTAAAAATAAATCAGATGTCTCGATGACAAGTCCAACAAAAAAACATAATAATAAAAATAAATACCAATGTCTTGATGATATTCGCATCAATTCTCTCGTGGTGGGAGAAAATTCAACCCTGTTGAGTGGATAAATTTCTACCACGAGCGATGATCTTTCATAAGAACCAAATATTGAAACTCCAACAGTGTAATCCAGATTTGTTGGAGTTTCTTCATAAGACTCCCTATACAGTCTGCATCAGGTGGAACTACCCAACGAACAAGGAAACACCAAATCTCTCCATCATTGGTCAACACAATCTGTTTATTTAAAATAACATCAATTGTATTTTTGTGTGCTGTGATAGATGGTATGGAAGTAGAGATATCAACATAGACAGGTTGAGAGTCCACAAAGCTAAATAGAAAAGGATCGTCAAAGGAATTGAAACGATGTTTGTAAATAATGAAGTCCTTAATGTTTAAAGTAGAGTGGTAGCCAAGATGTGAGAAAAGATCAATGACATGTGCATTTGTACCAACATGCTTTAAAATTTTAAAAGAACCAACACTACAAGCTTGCAATTTACATGATTCTCAATATTAAATTCAAAAGGTCGTTTTTGTAAATCATCCTGAAGTTTATATGGTGCATTACTTGCTTCAAATCGTTTATTGATCTCAATATGCAAATCATGAACATGTTGTGCAAATACTTCAGCTGACATAGACACTCTAACATGTGGGGACATGAGAATGAGGTCTAAAGGCTTCACAGACTCGTAATTAAGTATAACTTTANAAATCTTGAAGATGTTGTGCAAATGCTTCAGTTGACATAGACACTCTAACATGTGGGGACATGAGAATGAGGTCTAAAGGCTTCACAGACTCGTAATTAAGTATAACTTTAAAAGGACTTGTACTTATGGACCGACACATAATTTTTATATATGATTTGAATTGTTGGGACGATCAAATCCCAATTTTCAAGATTTTCCTTGAAAATGGCATGATTACGCAAATTGATAGCACTTCTGGGTTGGATAAGGGTACGACATACAACATTTGGTCGAGAGGTATCGGGGACAAGGGGTACAATAAGTTGATTCATAGGAAAAGTCTGAATAGCACGTAAGGAGGTGTTCTCACTGTAATCCAAGTCATCAAACTCTAATTGCTCATCTAGTATATTCTTTTGTTCTTTGATGACTAAGGTTCGGCTAAGATATTTGGAAAAGGTGTGGCCAAAGTCCTTACAATTGATGGACTGCAAGTGAGACGAAGTCCTTGGAATCTCAGAAATTGTACATTTATTTTCGAACACGGGAGAAACATTTGACGGGGAAGGTCTCCTAATAGACTTAAGAAGAAGTGGCGCCGAGAAGATTGGTGTATGGTTATCGCCATGCTTTTTATATGGAGTATCAATAATCAGCTCAAAATCTCGGGCTAAAGAGTAGGCGTGATCAAGAGTAGTGACACCCCGAAGGAAAAGCTCACGCCTAAGATCATCTCTTAGACCTTGTCTAAACATACTCAAAGTCAAAGTCTCATCCTCAATGACATGACATTTCATTCGAAATTCTTCAAATTCAGCGATATACTCAGTCGCTAACTGATTCCCTTGTTTAAGGGCAGTCCATTGAGTAAAAACCTCAAAATCTAAGCAACCATCAAAAGTATGAGCATCTACTTTATTGTTTTCAAAGAAACACTCTTTATGACGTGAAAGATAATGAGTATTGTGACGGTCATAACCTATTTCTTGGTTACGAACCCAATCCCCATCCATATGGTCGTGTTGAAAGTACTTTTGATTACCTTGTCGATAAAGATGTTGTCTATTACAGGATATTTTAGAATTATCAACATTAGTTGAATGAGGGATTTGCTTAAAAGTGGACAATCTAATAGCTAAATCTCTCCTCTCTTTACGAGTAGCAGCCATCTTAGTTTGGATAGCTGCTAATTGGGTTTGGAACTGTTGTTGGTTAGTGGCAAGTTGTGCTAAATGTCTGGTGATGACATCAAATTGGGATGGTCCATGGTTGAGTTATTGTAAATATGTATGACAAGACGACTACGAAGCAACTTCATGAACTGTACTAACAACTAAATGACGTGTAATGAAGAGATCAATGAACAATAAATGCAAGCAACGAAAAATAATAACTTGAGCATTTATTTATTTTTTAAATTTTGTGATTAAATAAATCCAAATGTGGCAAGATAATACTGCTACTACATGTAAAATAACAAAGCAAAGGTCAAATACTAGTAACAGATTCGGTCACTTAAAATAAGTGGGTAAAATGGAAATGTAACAAGTCAAGGGATTCGGTCACGTGAACTTCATGTAAAATTATGGGATTTAAAAAGTCAAGTGATTCAGTCACGTGAACTATCGGTAAAATTAGAATAATAGCAGCACAAAAAAATTAATCGATGTCATTTTAAAATAAACAGAAATATAAACCAATGATAAATAAAATGGAAAATTCCTTTGTTCGTTCGTCGAAGTATCGAGCACCGAGTAGCCAAACACCAAGTAATTGAGCACCAAAGACAAATGACAGTAGCTCCCGATTTTGTTTGTCGAAAGAATTGAACTATGTCAAGGAGACCTATTTGCAAAAATGTTAGAAAATAACTTTATTTTTCTCTTTTTTCACACTTTTTTTTCTTTCTTTTTTACACTAAAAATAAATTACACTGATAATAAAATGGAGGCCCAAATGCTAACTTAAGCAGACTCAAATTAAAACTAAAACGAAGCACAAGCAGGGGCCCAAAACTAGGCCAAAGACTCAAACAAAACACACTAAATAAAAATGGAGATCCAACTTAGGCCCATTAACAAATCAATTAACAAATAGAACAAAAAAAACCAGACCGAGTTTCACGGATCGCAGTTTGGCCCCCCGAGGTTCAACGCCTCAAGGATGCCCTCACCTCATTCTCTGGTCGGCAAGCCCGAACAATTGGCATATATGCATGCTATGAATAGAATGTTAAGAGAGAATACCTGCATATGATCATATATCATTAGTGCACCAATGGTAAGATAGGTCTCGCGCCTAGCTATCAGTGTGTTTGCCGTGCCGAATGGGGAGCTAAGCATTCACACCGCGTGACACCGAGGCTCAAACTTGGGGACTGGTTTCGGTTAGGGCTGGACATGATCCGATTCGGTTCCATTCTGAAGAGAACCGAACCGATTTAAAATTTTCGGGTATTTAATAAATGGAATCGTCGGATCCAAATATAATTATGGAACCGTTCAGGTTCGTTTCCATTCGGTTCGGTTATGTTTGGTTCTGTAAAATAATTAAATTTTTTAACATTTATAACACTACATAAATATAACTAATAACATGTTCATTCGTAACTATTACAAATTAACGTAGCCCAATTTAAAAACATATAAATAACAAGCTGTCCAATCAGATTAATTCAATATATACAAATACCAAAAAGTAGATATTAATACTAAAATATCGGTGATCCATATCAATAATTCATTTGGAATAAATAAGGCTTTGGGCTAACAAGAATTTAATAATTGAGCTAGAAAATTCAAACAAAAAATTAAATTTACCTAATTAATTTACCTATTTGTTTAGAAAAAATTAAAATAATTTAATTAATTCAATATAAAAAATTAAAAAAATTATTTAGATTCAGTTCTTATTCAATTATTTGGTTTTTGACCTAGAATCGAGAACCGAACTAAACCGTATTTAATTTATGAAGAATCGCTTGGTTCGGTTCGGTTCGGTTCAGGGACTTTTGTCCAGCCCTAGTTTCGGCTTCGTCTGCACTTCGGTTTCTGTAGGTACTGTTGGTGCTGTCTTAGCGGATAACGATCGATCGAGTGGCAGATAGAGGTGGTGCGGCAGTAGTTCACGTTGCTGGGGAGTTCCAGATTTTGTTTTCTTCTTTTGTCTTTTTTTATTTTTTTGGATTTTGTTTTTGTCTAGATGTTGGTGTGGCAGTGGGCTGTTTGGGTAAAGGTGGAGGGTGACGTTGGGTAGAAGAAAGTCGATAGCGACCAGCTGGGTGTTGGGTTGGGGTGTACAGTTTGGATGGCGGTCAGCACTTTGCGCGGTGATTTGTGAGTTAACAGATAGTGGTAGATGAAGTGGTCAGTAGCTCGATTTTTTTTTTGTTTGGTGGCGTCGCCGTGTACTGCGTCGGCGACTATGGGGCTATTTGTGGGTCTGGGGGCTGTGAAGGAGGTTGACTGTGGTGGTGGGAGATAGGTGGTGAAGGCGTTTGGGTGGATTTAGCGGTGGCAAAAAAGCTCGTCGGCTCGGGCGGCTCGAGCTCGGC
>CAIGRQ010210329.1:0-11919 GCA_903798375.1 Fraxinus sp. D2006-0159 | reverse complement strand
TCAAATACAATCCTAATGGATCCGATCTCTACACAAATAATTCGATCCACACTTTATTTAGATGCTCAAAACCCAATTACTTTCTTTATTAGATCATTTTAAGTTTTAATAGAGTTTTTATACAAAATTAATTACATATGTCGACCCATATGACAAATTAAATAATTTCCTAACATAAGCTTCTTGTACAGGGAAACTGTCAAGGGCTAAAATGGCAGCCCTTGATTGACAATTTTTTCTTTTCTTTTGTTTGTTTGTTTTTTTTCCTGGCTGCCAATGAAAATCTATCAAGTATGTATCTGTGCGAAAGATTTCTGGCAAAATTTCTTGGCAATGTAGCACAGTTGTTTTTGGTATATAAAAATGCAAAAATGATTTTTAACACGTTCAATCTTCTATGATTATACAAACAACTTTACTTGTTTATGGCACTTCAAAACGACAACTCATAATTGGATAGAAAATAGCAAATAACGTGGAAGTTGATGGGTGGATAGTTTGGTAGTTTAAAGAGAAAAATTAGCTGTCAACTTAAACTCTTATTCTTGTTGAAACCCTAAAAACCCAAGTTTGCAAAGCCGGCCAAAACCCACGGCCATATGAATTTCAAAGAAGAATAAAATCAGATTTTCATGTTATTAATCTCTTTACTGTTTGTAGATAAAAGATTTTATTCCTCTACTAATTTTATTGTTTGTAGAAGCTTTGCTGGACCTTAATTCATTCTTTTCTTAAGATTAAGACGTGCAACGGGCGGTCCTTGTAGGAATTTCCTCTCCATTAGTGCAAAATGAGAGAGAGGACAAGGTTATTGATTGTTAAGGTATTAGTTGTACAACATTTGAGCTTTGAGTTCAAATCATGACAAATGCAATGTATAGCATAATATTTATATTTCTAGTTCGAATAAGGATTTTGTGACACATAAAATATGAACATATAATTTTCCATAATGACCAAATTTTTAGTTGTCATAAAAGGTGTACTAAATATTCAAAAAAGTAAATTGTTTCACGATTGCTAGGAAAATAAAGTTTACTAGTAATATTGTTCTAATGACCGTAGTGTATATTTTAGTAGTGATCATGAATAGTAAGATGATCTACTTATATTAAGTGCATGACATTATCTTTTATACTCTTTACTAGTGTTCAAAAAGTGTAAGGCATGATTAGGTTGAAGGCCAAGTTTCAAACTGGACGAGCTTAGACAGGACCTAAGTGTAAAAGGAAAAGAAAAAGTTTCTTGTTTTAATATTATTTTTAATTTTTAATTTAACTAAAAATTATTCAATAGTTAAAATAATACCTACCAAGCACCTAAAATTACTATATTGAATAAAAAGAAATAAAAAGAAAAGCACGCCTAAGCCTTAAGCGAGGCGTTTTACCTAGTTTTCGAGGCGTTTTTTTAGAACACTACATATAATGAACCAAATTAAACAAACAATTAAAAATATTTTTACATTCTCTTCTTCATAATTGTGGAGTCATGTTACAATTTACTTTACCGAACAAGTCTTGAATTCACAGCAACCTCTTCAAGTGCATATATACCATGTTTTGTTTAGCTAAAAAAAAATTAATAAAAAATTAAATTAGAATCAACAAATAATTTTAATCACACATATCAATTTTTCAACTACACATTTTATCAACTTTTATAAAAATATACTAAAATTTTGAAATTTAGTAAAATAAAATATGGACAATAATAATATTAATATAAAGGATATATAGGCCTGTACTTGAATCAACTATAGTGTACTTAGGGATGCCAACAAGCAAAATCTAAAGTCGAGGCTCGGGTTTGATTCGAGTAAAAATGGTTAGGTCTATTTTTGGCCTGAACCGAGTTTTTGCTAGACCAAGAAATCTAGGCTCGATCCAAGCCAAGAAGAACCGAGGCGAGGCAGTTCCCATCTTTTTTAATTATTAATAACAGGCACCATGTAGCTGCATATGACTATCTGTACCTACTAACGTAGTCAGCGTGTCTCTGCCTCAACACAGGCAGGCAGCTACATGCTCATGTGTTAGGAGGTAGCTTGCACATGTAGCTAGTTTTTTTATTTTTATTTATTTATTTTTATAGACTCGGCTAGTTATGGGCTTGAGCCAATGCCCTAAAATGGGGTTCGTTTCTATCGAGCTGGGAGTCTAGAGGTGGCAATGGATCGAGCCAAGTTGAGTCGAGCCGGCTCTGCCCGTATACGCATGAACTCGGCTCATACTCGTCAAGAGCCGAGCTCGTGGCTCGTTTGTAATGAGCCCAGCTTCTGCTCGGCTCGTTACTCGCGGGTCGAGCTCGGCTCAACACGGCAACGTGAGCTCGTGGCACGTGGGCCGAGCCGAGCTTTGGCACACGAGCTCGTCATATTTTTTTAAATATAAAATGAACCTTTTTAAAAAAAATAAAAGTAGATAAATTCTCGATTTTGGACGAGCTCGTGGGCGAGCCGAGCTAGCCTGCTCGGCTCGTGCTCGAGCTCGTCATTTGACACCGAGCCCGAGCTGACAAGCTGCTCAGTCCGTTTGCCACTACTATCTGAGTCGGGTCGGTTCGAACTTTTTTCAGATCGACGAGTCAAATTGACACAACTAAGTGTACCCACATCAACTGCTTGGCAGTCCCACAAAATGGTTCTTCGTGTACTCTTAAATTAGTGAAAAAAAAGCTGTCACAATGAGAAAAAAATGATAAATTAATTCTTGTAGAAATTGAAATAGTCTCTTGATATGACGCGTGGGACTGAACCAACCGTAAGCAACGGCGGAATAAAAGGTTGAAATTTGCTGCTGATGACTAAGTTCATGTAATCTGATAAAAATCCCAATGGGTTTTATGGGATTTAACTTCCAGAGTTTAATTAGAAGTTATGTTTCTTACATATCTAATTAATCTTAAAATCAAGATATCACAGCTGGGATTTTGTTCTATCATAGATATTGTGCTTATCGATGAAAATTTATATTTTCATGTAATTTAATGATTTTTTAGACAGCAGAATTAATTTATTGGCATGTCTCTAATGGTATGCTACTTCGTAAAATTTTATATAAAAAGAATCATAGTTTAGAAAATGTTAGAATATATTATCATGGAAAGAAGAGGGGAAATGTGGTCGAAATTATAATATTGAAATTGATTTATACGACGAAGATAATCAATAAACACATTAACATGTTTTCTTTGATTTTGGGTGTTAAAGATATGTCACGATCCTTCATATTTTTGTAATTGTTTGTGATTATTGACAAAAAGGTCTGATAAATAATTAAATACACGTTGGATGCATAACTTGTGTTTTGGCTTTCATTTTGTTCACATAAAATTATAAATTCTTAAGAGTTGGATTGGGATGACAACAAATTAAAATGTACAACCAATGAACTTGGCCAATTACCATATGTACGAGGATTCATATTACTTCATATAATAAGTTTATACGTTATTCGTTACATATCACCACGTCGATCAACTATTAAAAGAACGTCGAGATCTAGATAAATATCACATTGTAAAACCAACAAAATTTTTTCCAACCTCAAACCTCAAAAATGAATTTTAGTGAGTGGTGTAAAAGAATTTAGTCACTCCTAGGCTCCTAGCTTGAATTTTCATGTAGTCTTAATTTTTTAAGTAAAAGTGGCCTGAAAATTGCTTAGGTTTACTTGGGGAATACATGGGGGCAAAAACCTAATTTCCCGGTACATGTCGGATATCAAACTAGTTTAGAGAATGGCATACTTATCTCCACGATCATTGCCGTCTTTTGATTTCTTTATCCTTCAAAAGAATTTCTCTACATTATAATATTCCATAAATAATTCCACGTTCTCCCAATTCAAACTACGAGTTTTTAATTTCTTTATTTTTTTTTAGTTTTACTGTCACTCTCATTTACCAAACTCTAAATTGACAATTGACATTCATGAATCAGTTGAAGTCAACCAAATGATTAGGACAAGACAGTTATAGCTTGTTTGGGAAAGATCTATTCAAAAATCATTTCTTCCAAAAACATTTTTAGAAAATATTTCTTGGTGATCCAATAACTTAAATACAAAAACTTTTTGTTTTTCCTATAAAATTTATTGGCAGGGAAATGCTCTTATTTGTGGAAAAAAACTTTACGGGCGAAAAAAAATTTGTAAGCAAATTTATGTGGCAAACATCGTGTAGATAGAAAAGGACGATAAAAATTTGAAATTTGTAGACTAAAGATTTTTGTCCTCTGAACCCTTTGGAGACAATGAACTGCATAAGCCCCCCGACAAAATTATTCGTCTGCTAAAGTTACTTTTGGCCCCCGATACAATTTTACTTTTCCCGACAAATTATGTTGTGGGATAAATCGTGATTTTTCCTATAAATAAATTTGCGTGAAATGAATATTTGTGGCTAAGATATACATTTTCTCAACAATAAAAAAATTGTCGCAACATGGTAAAGATTATTTTGTTGGCTAAGTCCCTGACTTTTTCTCCAAATAACTTTTTGTGGGAAAAGTATATTTATAGGTGTTTATTTATCTCAACAATGAAAGAATTCATAGGAAGAAAATTAAATAAATATCATATATTTTATTTGTTATTTGTATTGTAGTATATTTTTTTTTATCTTATTCAAAATAATAAAAAGATGCAAAAAGATAATAAATTAATTAAAATATTTAGTGTCAATCAATATAACATTGAATCCAAACTATTGCACCAAAACATTAATAAGTATCATTCACTAAGTACTGTTACATCTAAATTAAAAAGAGTACAGCAAACATATTTTGTATTTTATGCTGTTACAAAAAAATAACTCATCATATCATGAGTTAGATATGCAACTGAGCTCATCAAAGTTGCTCTCTTCGTTCTTAATAGCATCATCTTCTTCATTAGAATTATTCTCTATTGACAATGGTGTAAATGATAGTACAATGAAGTTAGGAACTTTACCACATAGCTGGTGCATAGATTGATGCCAAGATTGCAACGTAGAATTAAATTATTACACAACCGAGATATTAATAAATTTTTTATCTCATTGTAAGTGCACCGTTTTTCTATTTTAAACCATAAATTCTTTAAAAAAAAAATCATTTTCCCCAAGAAAAATCTCTCCCAAATAAACGTTTTAACATTCTTTCATCAGTTTTACTAACCTGATTAGCAAGTCTAAAAGCATCTCCAATGCAATTTTTGTGCGGCATTGAAATTGAAAAACTTATTTCATACAAGCCATTGATATTAATAAATAATTAATTAAGTCAAAATTAATCTCTAACGAATTCTATCTATAACTACAGTACTATTGCTGCCTACGTATCTTTTATTTTCTTAAAATAAAACCTTAAAGCAATACTGGAGATGCTTTATGGTGGTTTAAGCCCATGCCAAAAGAGAAAAAAATTTAAGTCATAATTATTGAATGTATTTTGGTTCCCTCGTGAGTTATACCTGGTTTTTGGCCCCACAGTGGACACGTTTGGGTTGGTAGCGAAGTATTAGGACCAAACCATTTAATTATAATTTGGTATATTGTAAATTAATTAATAAGTCAAAAAATAAGTTAATCCCTAATATCATATAATTAATATCCTTACTCCATTGGGTATAAATATGCAACAGAGTTTTTATGCAATTCCAAGAGAGGACTAGCTTCACCATTTCCAGTATAACAAGAAAGCACTTCTCATCAACCTTATTTTCCTTTAGGGAAATTCCCCCCGAAAAAAAGGAGAGAAAATGGAGCGTACTGGAGGCTTTTTTGATGAAGAATGGGAATCATTGAGTAAAATGTTTTCTAGTGAAGATTCTGATCTTATGCTGCATTTCCATGGCAGTGAGTTGTTTTTGAATCAAGTCGAAAATGGGTTGAGCTCCGAAATTCCATCGATTTTCTTGGATATTACAGAAGGAGATGTGGCTGCTGGAGTTGATGAAACTGCATTGTTTTCCACTGATCATGCTCTTGACACGACTAACTTTTACTATGTTTCTCAAGAAAGTAGCAATAGCAGTACTGAAATTGACACAGACTTTTTTCCCAATCCAGAAAATGTTGTTAATTTTCCTGATCAGTCCACCCGTTTCTGTAGTGTGGACTACAAAAATGATCATAACTTTCCATCCAGTTTTCCTACGGATCATGTGATGGAAGACATTTTGGATATGGGCAGTGGCAAACATGAGAAGATAAAAAGTCATACTGCAGAAATTGATGATTCTGTCAAGGGAATACAGCTCAAGAGGAATTCTGGGACACCAGAAGAACAACTGGAAGAAATTTCTCCAAAGAAGAAATCTAGAGTTTCTAGAGATGTGGGTAAAATGAATTCAACTCACTTTATATTATCTATTTATGTTTGTTAATAATTTCTTATTGATTAATATATAAATGCAGGCATCAAGAAATAAACCGCGGATTGTTCAGACGAAGAAGAACAAGAATGTTAATAAAAATTGCAATGATGAACTAGAAGAGACTAATGGTGGAGAAAATGGAAGGAGTTCTAGTAGTTGCAGCTCTGAGAATGATTGTATTGTTTCTCAAGAATTAAATGGAGGGGAAAATTCAGAATCCAAAGGTTCAGCCACTGTGAATTCAAATGGCAAAGCCAGAGCAAGTAGGGGTTCTGCAACCGATCCCCAAAGCCTCTATGCAAGGGTACATACCTTCAAATCTTGACCAGACTTGAATAAAGTCATATACATTTTCAAGGGCTCAAAGCGCGTGTCTAATACGATTTCATTGAATCTTGCAGAGAAGAAGAGAAAGGATAAACGAGAGATTGAGAATCTTGCAGAATCTTGTCCCAAACGGAACAAAGGTAAAACATTAACTCATGCTAATCAACTCTTCCAAATGCTGGAACTAAGGAATATTTTAAAATTCGACAAAACTGAGGTTACATGTTCACTGAACTATCAGGTCGACATTAGCACAATGCTCGACGAGGCCGTCCATTATGTCAAGTTTTTACAGCTTCAAATTAAGGTACGGGAGAATTTTTACCACTAATTTTCTTTCTCTCCGTCACCCAACAATTTTAGGTGATGTTAGGTACCCAATATTTGACATATAACGGAAAGATTAGCCCATTTTTCTTAAGTTGTATTGTCCATTATCTACAGAAGGAAGTTAATAATTTTTTTCCTAGTCAAATCTAAAGTAACTTCCACTAAATATGTACTTATTCTTTGCAGTTATTAAGCTCTGATGATATGTGGATGTATGCTCCTATTGCTTACAATGGAATGGACATTGGCCTTTCTGAGAAAATTTCTCCAGCTTCATGTTATTGAGAAATCAGCAAACAAGGAGATATGATCTTTGGTACGATGGAGCCCAAAAGAGAGGATTATTCATATTATTTATTACTTGACGGAGACGGAATTTTAAACGAGTATTGAAGATAGAGACTGAAAATTTTCAGCAAAAATATTATATCAAATGTAGATTTCATATTCTATACACATTCATTACCTTTGATTGTGATTATGTTGGCGAAATGTTAATAAATATGAATCAGATAATGGATCGAATGTAGATTTCGTATTTTTATTTATTTATTTTTTGCCACTTCCATTATAGTAATTATAAAATATCAATATATCAACTTGTTTACTATAACTCGAAAACTGATTTTTAAATACGCAACAATTTCGAAACAAAAGCTCACGGAACATTTAACTTAATTGGTTAGAGTTAAAAATTGATATTTTAGGATAATTGGAGAAGTTAAAGATTTAAGAATCAATATTTTTGTTTCTTCTCAAAATCTACCGCAAGATACTATAGAGACTACTCCATAATAGAATTTTTATTATGTTTACTAAACATCTAAAATAGCTATGATTGTTGAGAGTTGCTATTTGTACAGAAAAAGTGGTGCCAGAAATACAGATGACAATAGGCAATTTTCTATTAGACAATGGTAAAAAAAAAAAAGAATTAAAGAAAAAGAAAAACAAACCAATCACATCAGCTCATAAAGGAGGATCTGAGTCAGACAATGTCGAGTTGTCTGATAGTTCGTTGATGGCGCTAAATACCATGATTTGGCTGATCAATACAAAAATAGCAAGTAATCGATGACATTTCCTAATGGGGCCCCCTTTTGGACACGTTTCGGTATTTTGGCCATAACTTTGGCTATGGTTAACTGAATCGCGCTCATGACCCCAATTTAGAAAAAATATTTCGGCGCGCATGTCGTGGTCACAGAGCATCGCTCGGTGTGCATCAATTTCGAGGGCAAAATTTCACTGTTTTCCTTTCCAAATCTCCAATTTTAGTTATTTTTTGCTTTTTTAACAGAGTATGAGCTCGATTTGAGCCATTTTTTTGGGATATTATTTTTTTTATTACGTATTTTCTTTTGGTAAGAATGTTGAGATTTTGTTATTTTTGATAAAATTTCGATAATTATGATTCTTGAGCTATATAACCCGGCTTGTGGGTTATTTTTGCATATTGAATGAATAATAAAGATATTTCTCCTTTTTTGATGTTTTCTCTTGCGTTCTACTATGTTAAACTATATGTTGAATTTCAGCCTGCAGAATAATCACTATTTCGCTCGGCATTAGTTGGTATTAGAGTGTCAGCATCTTCATGGGGTGAGATTTCATCAGTCCTACCATGGTTGGTGGTCGTGGTCATCGCAGGTAGGTTCCGAATGAGGAAGTCCCACACCATGATCGTAACGTCCAGGATGTGACGATTAAAGATTTACAGAGGCAAGTTGTGGAGTTAACTCAGCGTCTAGCGACGCAGGATTTCAGTGATCGTGAACTGGAGGGTCATGATTCCGACACCATTTTCAAAAACCCGTATCACAATTGTGCTCAAGTCTGGGAGCACCATGGTTGGGAGGGTCGACATGTAGACTTCGGTTTCATGGTGGATTTACCCGAGTTTTCTGGTATGTTACAGGTCGAGGGATTTGTTGATTGGTTGAATGAAGTTGAACGAATTTTTGAATGTAAGGAAGTTCCAAATCGTGTCAAAGTAAGGCTGGTCGCTATCAAGCTCAAGGGCAAAGCATCTGCATGGTGAGAACAATTGATGCGTTCACGAAATAGGCAGGATAAGGCCAAGATCACTGATTGGGAAGATGAAGAAGAACATGAAAGGTCACTTCCTCCCTTTCGGCTACACCTAAACCATGTTTCAACAGCTTCATTCTCTGAGGCAAGGCACGAGATTGGTTGATGACTATACGGAGGAGTTCTATCAATTGATAGCTCAGAATGATCTATTTGAGATGGAAGAATAGATGGTGGTATGGTATTTGGGAGGATTACGATAACCCTTATAGGATGTCTTCAGTCTTCACTTATTGTGGACCGTTTCTGAAGCATACTAGCGTGCACTTGCCGTGGAAAAGCAACAAAATAGGAGACTGGTGATCAGAAGTGAATGTAGTCAACCAATTCGCCCTTGGCACCCCGTCCTACTCAACAACCACCACAGGATAATTCTAGTTCGGGTATTAGGTGTTTCAGATGCGGTGAACAGGGACATAGAACAACTGATTACAGGAAACCAGCTAGTCGGACAGGTAAAAATCTCTCGATTGAGGAAGATGTAGTCGACGAAATTAAGGTTGGAAAACTCGTATATGATGATGATGAAGAGGACAATATGTTGTATGGGGTCGATCATGAGACTCTAGTCATGCGCAAAAATCTATTGACTCCCAATGGCGACTCAAGAGCTGACTNAAAAATCTCTCGATTGAGGAAGATGTAGTCGACGAAATTAAGGTTGGAAAACTCGTATATGATGATGATGAAGAGGAAGATATGTTGTATGGGGACGATCATGAGACTCTAGTCATGCGCAAAAATCTATTGACTCCCAATGGCGACTCAGGAGATGACTGGTTGAGAACTAACATCTTTCATACAACCTGCATCGTAGCCGATAAGGTCTGCAAAATCATCATTTACAGTGGTAGTTGTGAGAATGTAGTGTCTGAAGAGATTGTCCAAAAATTGAAGTTGAAGACAGATCGTCATCCCAGGCCATATAAATTGTCGTGTTTGAATAAAGGCAGTGAAGTATCAGTCGAAAAGCGTTGTCTAGTGTCTTTTTCAATTGGTAGAAAATATTTTCATAATGCATGGTAAGATGTCGGGTCAATGGACTCTTGTTATATATTGCTAGGCTGACCTTGGAAAAATAATCGCAGTGTTATTAATGATGGGAGGAAGAACACGTATTCCCTAAGCATCAAGGGGAAGAAGGTTGTGTTGGCACCTCGTCGGGAAGAAACCACTCTTGCCCCGGTAGTCAATAATACCAACCTACTTTCTATGTCTAGGTTCTTAATTGAGATTGGGCGTGAGGATGTAATTTATGCTCTATTCCTGCATGGGAATAGTACACAGACGAGGATCCAGATTTACAAATAGAAGTACTATAGATGCTAACGAAGTTCTCTGACCTGCTGCCAAAAGATCTCCCTCCGGGGTTACCTCATATGAGAGATATTCAACATTAGATCGACCTTATTCCTGGATCGAGCTCGCCTAATCGACCGGCTTTTCGCCTCAGTCCCAAGGAAGCTGAATAGTTGCATCGACAAGTGGTATAGTTGTTGGAGAGGGGTTACATCTGCGAGAGTATGAGCCTATGTTCTGTTCTTGCTCTATATTGGCGCCAAAGAAGGATGGTTCTTGGCATATGTGTGTTGATAGTAGAGCAATCAACAGGATTACAGTAAAGTAAAGGTTTCCAATTTCTCGCTTGGATGATATGTAAGATTAGCTGTATGGTTCAAAGGTTTTCTCAAAAATTGACCTTAAAAGCGGATATAACTAAATCAGAATAAGGCCTGGAAATGAGTGGTAGACAGCGTTTAAGACGCAACATGGATTGTATGAGTGGATTGTCATGCCTTTTGGACTATCCAATACACCTAGCACTTTTATGAGATTTATGCATCAGGTTTTACAGCCTTTTATGGGAAGGTTCATAGTAGTCTACTTTGATGACATACTCATTTATTGTCCGACGTGGGCATCACACTTTGATCACCTTCGTGATGTTTTTTATATGCTGAGGATGGAGCACCTATTCATTAATCAGAAGAAATGTTCTTTCTTCACCACTTCTGTTGCTTTTTTTGGTTTTGTTGTATCTACTGATGGTGTTCATGCAGATTGTTCGCTAAAATAATATATCGCAAGTGCACGGGTCGTGTTCAAGTAATAAAGTGGTCTTTTTGAGTCCGGGTTGTCGATCCCTCGAGTAATGTTTACTTTTGATTACACAACTTTAGTCAATTAAATTTTAACAATAAAGACAAATACACAATAAAACTTGATATTAAAAAAATAAGAAAAATCAACTAAAATCTACAAAATAATAAAACATAAACACTTGATAATTTCGGAGGAAAAACGTTGTTGGGATTCATGATTTCGCTTAACCGTCATCTAATTAATTTCTCCAAAGCCAATTAATAAATTACTTATTTATGATGTTAGACCCGATTTTTCAATTTTAGTTAATTACCTCTCTTGAGCGAAATTAACCCTAATGATTGGTTAACTTACTATATCTGTATGTCGATTAAAACCAAACAACCGCATTAAATATTTTTGAAAATAGCTCGATGGTTCACCTAGAGTTAGGGGTATATCTCTATCCCCTACACAAATATAGAGTATTTACTATTTGGTCTAAAATGTACAATCTTTCTCTCAAACGATGTACAAATCACTAAACTCAATAATTTAATGGCCAAATAAATGAAAGACATTCAACACAATAATAAATACACATGAAAATAAGCATTTTAGCATTAAAGAACAAATATTAAAATTAATTAAAGCTAGGTTAACCTTCAATCATAAATCCCAACACAAATAACTAGCCCATTTTATACAAATGATAAAAAAGAGAATA
>CAIGRQ010210312.1:0-15677 GCA_903798375.1 Fraxinus sp. D2006-0159 | reverse complement strand
TTACCTATCAAAAAAAAAAAAAAAACCTTCTTGGGGACCATGTGATACAAGACTTTATCTTTAGGTGCGATATTGATTGAACTCAGTTTCTTCATATTTTCTTCTTCTTGCCTTATTATCAAAAATCACTGATCATGGTACTTTTCAGCCATGCCCAACAACAGCCCCTATGTCATCTCTTTCTCCAATTCTTTCCATATGAACCTTACAATTCCCTTGTCCACTAATTTGAAGGAGCCCAACAATCACGTGTCCTTAGAAAATCACATCATGATGTTCAACATTCCCATTCTCTCTGCCCATGACGTGTTCATAGGTCCTTGGTTGTGGGAGAATGCACCACTGTGCTTTTTTTTTTTTTTTTTTTTATTCTGTTCCAAATAGCATGCCTCGAAGCCTTCTTTCTTCTTATTTTTGCCATAACCATTGAAATCCTGTTCATACTGCTGTTAATATGTGCCAATCAATCCCATTTTCCTTCTTTTCTACAATGCTTTTCCCTCTGAATTTTCTGTGTTTCTCTTGTCCATCATTCATATGATAAAGTCTGTTGAAATCCTACATTTGTCTTCGGAAGACTCCATAATGATATTCCAAGTACCTATTGTTTCTATCTGTCCATCATGTTATTTGGTCCTTGATTTTAGGATAATCTGTTATCACCAAAACCCTGCTGTATAAGATTAGTCAGCATTGCAGCTGCAAAAGGATTAGGTGCCACTCATTTCTCCTTGGGCTGCGCCACATATTAAGCCTCGAAACTTACAAATGATGGATATATAATGGAATCTGGTCACTATGCAAGTGACCAAGAGCATGTTTGGGAGTGCTTAAGACCTCCTTGTAAGCACTCCCTGTAAACCATTTTTGAGTATTAGTAATATCAGTTTTAACAGTAAATGCACCTATTGCAAAATAATGTCATGAGAAGATTTAGAAATATGAATACTCATAGTTTGTTTCTGTATAAAATGACATTGTGCTGTATCATCGTGATATCTCCCTTTGTGGGCCCTCATTTTTGGATGATGTAATTCAATTTCATATCTTCAGTTTTACTTTCACCATTGTGATGTTTTCTTTTCTTGAAATGTGAGGACTCATGAGGCTTATCTCTGACAAGTGGTGAATAACCTAGCCTCGCACCTTCCTCTTTTAAACGTTGGTAGGAACTAGGAACTGTTCTGTTCTTAAGCATATAGCTTGAACAATTTCTGGAAAACTGATTTTAGCTCCATTTTTTGTTAGACTGAGAAGGTGGATGGATGGTTTTCACCTTTTAGCAGTTATATGTTCGTGACTGTACCGTTTATGTTTGTATAGTTTTCATGAATATCACTTCTTTTCTGCTGTTTCTTTTCTTTCTTTTGTTCCTATATAAATCAATTAAAGCAAAAATGGCAAGAGAAATTTCATATTGATGGAGAAATGACAATGTGGAGGACAAGAGGACAGGAATTTGCCACAATGACACCATAAAACAGTACGTGGTGCATCTTGGTAGTACCTTTATCTATCTTAATTGGGTGGAACGTATTGGTATGGGTATCATTGATCCCTTTATTTCATATACACTTGATGCTTTTTCCGCTGTTAGATTTCTACTAGCAAGAATTAGTTGAAACTGATATAAAAGTTCCAACTACAGCGAGCATGGCCTGTTGTACATGATCTGAATAAGTGCTTTTTTGGGTGCAAAGATAATGGTTCGGGTGACTTGAGGAGAACTTGCTCATGAGCACAAAGGTAGGTAGTGGGACATGCATCAAGTCACTAACTAAAGTTCTGAGTTTTGGTCTTTCTCATTAAATCTTTAAATGGCAAGATTTTATAAGGCCTACTACCCATGTGTTGCTACTAGTGAACTGAAGTTACTGAAGAGTGATTGTCTTCTTTGGAGCTTTCTTTCAATGTGTTTCTAGTTGTTTTATTGCTTAGACTGCTTCAATTCCTCTTTCTAATGTTTGCCTTCCAGCTTAAATGTTTTCATGGGTTACAAATTTGAATATTTAGTGGTAACTGTTCTTTTAACTGGTCTTTTTGCAGATGGGATTTTTCATGTATTGCCTGAAGCAGAAGTAAGTGATTATGTGAGCTGGTTGCTTTCAAATTCTCATGTCAAACTCTATAGGAATACGTTGAAGATGCCTCCTTTAATTTTTGATGAAAAGGAGAAGATGATATCAAAGTTTATTTCAAGTAATGGTTTGGTAGAAGACCCTTGTGCTGTTGAGAAAGAAAGGTCTATGATTAATCCTTGGACACCTGAAGAGACGGAAATTTTCATCGACAAGCTTGCTGCCTTTGGGAAAGATTTCGGGAAGATCGCATCTTTTCTGGATCATAAAACCACAGCAGACTGCGTTGAGTTTTACTACAAGAATCACAAGTCTGATTGCTTTGAAAAAGCAAGAAAGAGGCCAGACTTCGCTAAGCCAAAGAAGTCCCGATCTACTAATACATACTTGGTTGCATCAGGGAAAAGATGGAATCGTGAGGTTAATGCAGCTTCAGCTATTGTGGCTAATGTTATTGATGACGTAGAAATTCAGCAGAATCGCTCATCAAGATACTTTTACGGTGGTTCTAGCAAAGTACTGAGGATTGATGATGGTTCATTAGGGCAATTTACCAATCTTGATGTCTATAATGATGACAGAGAAACTGTGGCTGCTGATGTGTTGGCTGGTATCTGTGGCTCCTTATCATCAGAAGTGATGGGTTCTTGCATAACGAGTTCTGTTGACTTTGGAGAGGGATATCAGGACTGGAGGTATCACAGAGTGGGTTCTTCCGCGAGGCAACCTTTAACCCCTGAAGTTACACAGAATGTCAGTGGTGAAAGTTCAGATGAGAGCTGTGGGGAGATGGAACCTACTGATTGGACTGATGAGGAGAAGTCCATCTTCATTCAGGCCTTGACATCTTATGGCAAGGATTTTGCTATGATTTCACGATGTATTGGAACAAGATCCAGGGATCAATGCAAGGTCTACTTTAGCAAGGCCCGGAAGTGTCTTGGATTGGATCGGATTCATCCTTCACCCTGTGATGTAGTGTCTGGTGATGTTAATGGAGGTGGCAGTGACGCAGAAGGTGCTTGTGTTGTGGAGACTGGCTCAGTTATCTGCAGTGAGAAATCAAGATGGAAGATGGAAGAGGACCTTCTATCTCCTGATGTGAAGTTGAGCAGCGAATCTGATCATGTGGGAACAGTGAATTTGAAACCCAATGTTAACAAACATGAGAATTTTAATGGAATAGCATCTCAGGATTCTATAGGTACTGAACCTGTGTTAAAGAATTCTGCACCTATTGATTGTCAGGTGGATAATAAGCCTGATCTAGACTTTGAAGTGGGAAGCAAGGAACAAAATGGCGTTAATAGTGGGTCTGTAGCTGCTGTAGAATCTAAAAATGATGTATCCTCAAATGAAGTAGCCGGGCAAGTTATTGAAGAGGCAAATGACCATGCCCTGCCAAATAGATCTAGTAGTGAGGCTGAGAATTCAGTTTTGCTCAAGGTTCCTAATTGGCATACTGGGACAGGAAATGAAGGACGAGGATACCTGTTACCTGAAGGTAGTTTGAATGATAAGAAAGTCGAAAATAGGCCTCCTGCTTCTGGTGAAATGAATAGCCTAAGCTGCTCGATGAGAGAGATGAGCTATGAGCCCCAGCCATCAGCAAACCCTTCTCGTCCTTTTGCTGACATGCATTCTTCACATGTCAGCGTTGTATCTGGATGCCAAAAGAAGGCTGACTTGGAAAGCTCTTCCATAGAGAATTCTCACACCATTACTTTGCCGCAGAGGGATTGCTTAGCACCCATGATTTCGTTGGCGCGATTTTCTACTCCAACTAAAGTCTCACCATTAGCCATTGGTGCCAATGGGATTAAAGATGAGCAGGGTCAGGAGTCTGTTTCTGCAGGTGATCGTCATCAACATTCTGGGTGTTCATTATTGGACCATGTTGAATCTTCCCAGATTCTCCGGGGTTATCCTTTATCAGTTTCAACAATGAAAGAGAGGAATGGCAATATGGATTGCAAAAGACCCATTTTACTTCAAAGAGCCCCCAAGTCAGATGGCAATTTTCATCCGGATAGGCATCCTGAGTTTTATCTTCAGAAGTGCAACAGTTTGAGAAATCATAGTTCAGTTGCTGAGGCTTCACTTCCATCCCAAGATCAGGTCAAAGATCATTATAGACCTAAATCAGGCAGTTCAACAGATTCTGAAAAACCTTGCGGAAATGGTGATGTGAAATTGTTTGGTAAAATTTTAATCTCCTCTGAGCAGAAACCAATTTCTAGTATACAGGAGAGTGATGATAATAAGACTCGCCATCATAAAGCAGGTACCCAGTCATTCAATCTGAAACTATTGGGTGATAGGAGTGCTGATTTCAATTCAGATAAAGTGCTTTTTGAACATTACAATTGTTTGGGTTCTGAGCATATTCCTGTCAGGAATTTTGTTTTCTGCGATGGAAGCAGATCGCAAATTGGTTTTCCTAATTTACCCGATTCTACTCTCCTGCTGACCAAGTATCCTGATGCATTTAGTAATTGTGCCACACCCTCACCCAAATTGGAGCGAGCTGTTATGAGCAATTGCCATAGTTTGAATGGTACCTCTGTTTATTCAACTAGAGAACCAAGTAGCAGCAATGGAGGAGCCGATTATCATGTGTCAAGGAATCAAGAAGTTCAGCCTTTTAGCATAGATATGAAGCAGCAGCAGGATTTATATGCTGAGATGCAAAAAAGAAACAGGTTTGATGTTGTTTCAGGAATGCAACAGCAAGCAAGAGCGACGGTTGGAATTAACGTTGTTGGAAGGGGTGGGGTTTCCGATCCCATGGCAGTCATCAAAATGCACTATGCTAAGGCCGAACAATTTGGTCTGCAGAACATTATCATAGAGGATGATTCTTGGAGAAGCAAAGGGGATGTAGACAGGTAGTGAAAGTGGAGAGGGCTAAATTCCTTATTTTTGCCTCATGTATATTAGTTTTTGTATTACGAATTAAGCAGTGTTAGGCATTGGACAGTTTCGAGTCCATCTTTTTGGTTCAGAGGATTACTAGGTCTAATATTGCAGCAGCTTTGTATTTGTTGTATTTGATGATAGTACAGAAATAACCTGTCAAGAGATTGGGAGGAATTTCTGTTTCACTGGATGTGATTATGGTTTTGTTTGAAAGCAGAACTTGTGGATGATCACCATTAACCTGGAAGAGTCAAAGTTATGTAAAGCTCCGCGCTTTTAAGAGGCGTATCCCCCTTGATCATGTCATCATTTTCTCAATGCTTCAATTCTATAATTTTTTGCATTATGAATTTTTTATGGATCTTGCCTCTGAAATGTGTAGACTAGTTTAATTTAATGCAAGAACACCATTCAATTCAGTTGAATTGGCTGGCATAATTTATATACATTCTTCTTGTTCTATTTATTTTGGCTTACAGTAGACCTCAAGGTTCAGGTTACAATTTGATTTCAGGTGTGGCACCATTGTCTGGAGCAGCCACTCCCATTCATAAATGTTACAAGTTCTTTGCTTGAATTTATTTTGGTTCCCCAAGCTTTGACAGAAAAGTTCAGCATGTGATCTTGTAAGTCCTTTTGTGAAGGTAGTATTTTGCTGAAAGCTAAGATTAATTGTTAATTTTGAATTTAGAGTGTTTGATGCACATTAAAATGAGAAAATGCATTCTTTTGAAGTGATGTCGTTAAACTAGCGGCCATATATCTTTCCATACTAGAGATTACTCATTTGAGCTTCAACGAAACTAACATGGTGACCAGCACGAAATAAATTTTATAATTAGTGACTAAAGTGAAACAAACTGAAGTTTGTTGGTTAATTGTGTAGTGAGATGGTTGGTTGTAATTAATAAAGTGAATGGTAAAGTTTAATTCGAAGGAGCGTAATTAAACTTGTGTGTTTGGTGCATATTAAAATAAGAGAATGCATTTTTTTGAAGTGATGTGATGATGAATATGTGATTGAAAAAGAAGGAAAAATTATTGATATAATGGAAAATATTATTTTATTGAAAAATGTGTGGTTGAAAATGAGTAGAAGAATGAGAATGAAAAAAATAATGTGGGACAAACGGAGGCTTAATTTTTTATCAAATTTTAAGGTACACCAAGACCAGGGCTAACTCTGAAACTTTCAATCCTGCTGTAACTCAAATAATTTCAAAATAAGGTTTATAAAAATATTATCGAATCAAGAGAGACTAGCATCGTGTTCAGATGAAACTCTTTTGGCTACATACAGTATTATTTAAAGTTAAAATTTTCGGCGCACTTGCAAGTGGTGTAATGGCTGACTGACAGCTGGCGGGTTTGTCATGAAAGATTCAACTTTGGTGGGACCTGATTTGAATTTCAAGCAGGAAACAATGACTTTTTGTGAAGGTTCTAGAGCCAAGTATGGACAGACAGACAGCTATCATCTATCTCTACTGTTTTTAATAAATTATTCCACATTTGCCTGAGAAGTCAAAAGATTGAAAGAAGGTGACATCTTTTCCTCTCTCGTTTGCTATTCTATAAAAATAATAAAAAAATTACTTTTATTGTAACAAATTATGAAGGGCATAATTGACAGCTGCATGTCTGAAAAGTCAAGTGTTAGATGAAACTTCCCACAAATACCCCTGCTTTCTAAAGATATTACACAAAAAACATTGCTTTTCCAATTTTTGCGTAAAGAATCAAATGTTGCGTGCAGCCCTCCTTTTAAAGAGATTTGATATTCCTGTTCCCTATTCCATTGACCAAGTACTACTTTCCAGTGTTGAAATATGTCATGTTATCAATATTATCCACTATGGATCTATTTGGATTAGATTAAAATCTGATTTTAATGTAAATCAAAGTCAATCACATCTTTTCAACTACACATTTCAAAAACTTCTATCACAATCCACTTAAAATCTGATTTTGACATGAATAGAAGACATCAAGATGAAAAAGGATCGAAAAGGGCCAAAATTGCATGGGAAGGAGACTTCAAGGACCAATTTGCAAATTGGTCCCAAGCCACAAGCCAGGCACGCGCTTGAACCCTGCCCCGGATTGCCTGAAGCCAAAAGGCTCCTTAGAGGCGTACACCTCACTTGAATCTAGTTGCTCCTTAACTGAGCGAAGGATTTTTGTATTAGGTTGTTCGATCGAAGATCTAACACAATTAGATATTTGTTGACAAATAAAAAAGAAAGGGAAATGAGGTTTACGAATAGTATGTGTGGACTGCACCACATTGAGTTCAAGCAAAATCGTTTATCAGGAAACAATCAAGTAGTCTTTAATTATGTCTCGCACCAACAAAACCAAGTTCGACTCAACTGCCAGACGAGGAAGTAATGATTTTTGCATCAATCATATAAAAGTTATAACCATTCATCCGACTTATTTGTCCGTCTTCAAAGAGACCCTACTACTCTAAAATGTGTCTTATGTATCTCCTCTTTAAGAAACGTGATTATTTTATATTCAATATGAACAATTGCATTATTAATTAGATATTAACATTCATTTCTGTACTAAATATTAATCATCTAAGTTTTTTTTAATATTTGTTTCGATTTCGAATAGAACTGATGTTTCAGTATACATTATTGTGGGGTGCCAATGTTTTTTCTTAATTTATGAAAATGATAGATTGCACAAATAATTAGACAAATTTATAAAATTATAGAACAAAACAAACATCCTCGTCACACCTTTGAAAATCAATCCAAAATATTTGTCATATTCGTAATATATTCTTGTTCAAGCTTCAATTGTCAGCTATAGATATTTTATGAAAATAATCCTAAAGCAGGACAATTATTTTTAGCAGTGTTTTGGTACTTGAGACTAAACAAATTCCCATATTACTCCTAGTTAATGTTTCATCTCAGACACCTTAAGATTTTCTTATCATCTCTGGTCGACTCCTTGGCTGCTGTTTTTTTCACTTGGCCTTCATTTGGCAAAATTTATAAATTATTTATAAATGATCAAACTACATTTTCAACCAGACATTCCAACGGACCTAAAAGTAATATTCACTTATTCACCACTCATTCTATCTATTTATAAATTAAACCGTTTATATATTCTTCCCAAACTGAGGCTTTAGATTTTGAGTCAACAACTATGTTTCTTTGATATAAAATTTCACAAACATAATCTATAAGCCTCAAGTAGATTCAATGGGGTTGGTGCACGAAATTGAACTACAAGAAAACAACAAAATTTCTAATATACAATCAGCCACACCTAAATTAGGGAATGAAAAAAATAAATAAACACAGGAAATTCGACTGCATCAGTTAAACATCTTCACTAACCTTGTGTGATTGCTTTTGACTCTTCTTGAGTTAGGAGAATGGGTGGCAGCGATGCAGTTACATCAACTACCTTCAAATAAAGGGGAAAAAATGAGAAATTTCAGTTTCATCCAACTTCTGAATCATGAAAATGAATTTAACAACTCAACTATGGACTTTAGTGTACAAGGGAACAATACACTGCTAGAAGGCTGGCTTTCAACTTAGAAACATGAATCATAATGAATGCAAACTAATCTAAATGTGTAGTTTGGGAAAGTGTACATGCTACAACTACAATATAAAAACTGTTCACTGAAAAAGAAAACTAGCCTGTTGTTTCCTTGAGGGTAATCATTGGTGCACGATGTGTTCTTAAACTTCTCTTCACAAAGATGGCTATCATCTTTTCCCTCCATCCATGGTTAACAACGAAAGCACTGTGCTCATATGGGGAGAAACGTGGCATTAGAATTGTGGAAGAATACCAAATTAGTCCTTGGAACAACTACCAAATACATCTCTAGTAACCAATTAGAAGTTGATTATATGTAATTAACTTGAGTTACTATATAATGAATGACATGATTCCATCTTCACGATCACCCTAAGCTTACCAGTTGTTTTAGAATGTTAGTTAAAACAAACAGTGGGAGAGACATGGAATGACATGGCATACTTCTGACACCTACCTCAGTCATGATGGGTGAGGGAAAATCAAACGATGCGCATGCAGGTGGTATCCACAGTCTCCAGGAACAGGATTTTCAGGCCTCTGATACCCTCTAACCCAAAGACTGTACAATTAGTTTCCATTAATATATTGCACAGATAGCACAAAATCTAAAATAATTTAACTACTAAAAACATAATTGCCTTATAAACCAAAATGAAAAAGATATCCGAACTTTTTATATCAATAACTCACAGTCAAGATTCTGCTTATTAAGAAATAAGAAATAGGAAAGCAGGATAACAGGAAATTCAGGGTAGCCTCGCAATACCCAACATGAGCAAAACTTTCATCCATGACATCAGGATCAAAACACTTTGGCTGCCCACCAGCGACATTAAGAGGATCGCCTGCCAAAGAGTGACAAATAAGGGTTAAACTATCACGGCTGCCATAAACTAAACAACTCTTTGCAGTTCAAGATATGTAAAGTTTGAATAAACTCATTTTACGTGGAAGCCTACATTACTATTCCGTTAACACAGTCGTAATTTTGGAGTTTAGCAGGATTTAAAATCACTTGAGTATAGACAAGTTATGAAGCTTGTCAGTTGCTGAGCCAGATTTTATGGTTTGGGGGCTCAACAATGGTTGATGGTGCTATGATAGTCAATGGTCGATGGTGATGTCGTAGGAGTAGGTGGCAGAGGTAGCCGCAGAAGTAAATAATGAGGCTATTGGAATTGAAAATGAATAAGACGTTTATATCTAAAAGATTAGATTATGTGTCAAGTATATTGTCTTGCCAAATTTACCCGTCCAAAAATTAGCTCGTACATCTCATGCGAGAAAAAATTAATGCTAATGTTAATGAAATTATATAGAAAGGTCTAAATAAGCAAATGGAACTTAAGGATAAGATTGAAAAGTTCGATTTTAGAGGTTGGGGCGAATTTTAGAGGTCATAAAGGTTGGGGACTAATTGCATGAGTTTTCCAAATAAAAAAGGAAACATAAGATCTACTATATTGTTCTAGAAAGGGAAGATGTGCTACCTGCCAACGTTGACATGTGTCCAGAGCGTGTCATGCACGGGTTGATGTCTTATACGTGTTGGACACAGACACTCCAACTTTAGCAATTAGTCGGTGCTACTTAGCATTGGAAGATTTGCAATTTGATCACGCTCATCCTTCATTTGGAGAATTTGGATATATTTAGAAATTTAAATTTTTTATTAAATACAAATTTAAGCTTCTCATAAAAGCTGAATTTAGAGCTTTTCTAGAAAAGCTCAAATTTTGAACTTCTCTGAAACAACATAAATAAGTTTTTTTTTTTTTTTGGTGAATGATCACTTGTTAAACTTAAGAAAAATATCCATAATTTTAACAAAATCACTTTTTTTTATGACTCGGGTGTCCAAGTTTCGCCGGACTAATCCTGAGTAGTGGCCTTCCCCCCTGGTTCGCCACTCGGGTAAATTCGGATGTGGTCCAAAAGTACTTTTGCCCTCCAAGAAGTGCTTTTGAGCTTTAGAAAAGCACTTCCAAACACACACTAAGTTGTCATTGTAGATAATACTGCTATAAAATGGACATGTATTGAAATTCCACCATCAGTTCAAGTACACTAGTCACAAGTCTTCCACGTTTCAAGTTCAACATATTCTGCATGAACGCGGATCATTTCATGTGAAACAACATGCTGTTAAAATTGTTAACATGTGTTTTAGGCTGGTCAGATTTATCTCACCAAAGAAATGTGACTTGAGAGATCAATCTTTACCTATTTGAAATGCAGAAAAGGAAAGTAATTTAAGGAAATACTACCAAATCTTCTTACATTGGATTATTTAATGCTAGAAGAACTTAGGAAAAGGAAAACATTGCTTGGCATGATTTATTTTAGGACAATTTTAACAGCATGTTGTTTCACATGAAATGGTATGCGTTCATGCAGAATATGCCGAACTTGAAGCGTGGAAAACTTGTGACTTGAGATCAAGTCCCTTGTAACTTGAAGAAGAGCTCCTAACAATACAGTGAGCCAGCTAGTTTTGAAAGGATTAATGCGTGTTTTAGGCTGGTCAGATTTATCTCACCAAAGAATGGTGACTTGAGATCAAGCTTTACTTATTTGAAGTGCAGAAAAAGAAAGTAATTTTAAAGAAATACTACCAAATCTTCTTACATTGGATTATTTAATGCTAGAGGAACTTAGGAAAAGGAAAACGGTGCTTGGCGTGATTTATTTTAGGACAATTTTAATAGTTAGTTGTTTCACATGAAATGGTTTGCGTTCATGCAAAATATGTTGAACTTGAAACATGGAAGACTTGTGACTAGTATGCTTGAACTGGTGGTGGAATTCCAATACATGTCCATATTATAACCGTATTATTTACAATGACAATTTATTGTGTGTTTGAGAGTACTTTTCTAAAGCTCAAAAGCACTTCTTAGAGGGCAAAAGTGCTTTTGCTAAAATTATAGATATTTTTTTTAAGTTGATAAGTGATCATTCACCCAAAAAAAAAAAACAGTTTTTTTATGCTGTTTGAGAGAACTTTCAAATTTTGAGTTTCTCTAGAAAAGCTCTAAATTAAGCTTTTATGAGAAGCTTAAATTTGTATTTAATAAAAATTTTAAATTTCTAAACATATCCAAATTCTCCAAACAAAGGATGAGCGTGATCAAATTGCAAATCTTCCAATGCTAAGTAGCACTGACTAATTGCTAGAGCTGACGTGGTGTCAATGTCCAACATGTACAAGACATCGACACGTGCCTGACACTCTTTGTCTCTGGACACATGTTAACATTGGCAGGTAGCACATCTTCCCTTCCTAGAACAATATAGCAGATCTTGTCACAGTGATGACATCGTGGAACATGGTAGGGTTTGGGTTGGGCCTAGGAAAGAGAAGAATGTAAGAGGATAAGTGAAAGAGGAGAAAAGACCGTGGATGAGGATGTGATGGGTGCTATTGGAAAGAAACCATAAGCAATCAGTTCTCGGTGAAAATAAAATGGGTCNCTTCCCTTCCTAGAACAATATAGTAGATCTTGTCACAATGATGACATCGTGGAACATAGTAGGGTTTGGGTTGGGCCTAGGAAAGAGGAGAAAAGACCGTGGATGAGGACGTGATGGGTGCTATTGGAAAGAAACCATAACCAATCAGTTCTCGGTGAAAATAAAATGGGTCCCACCAATTTAAAGTTAAATAAAATAGACTAATATAAATAAATAAAACCGCCTTCGTATCTAAAAAGCATTTTGAGGTTTAGAAAAGCCCTCCCCAACCCACACTAAATTATCGATGTACTATATGTGCCTCTATATAATAGAAATGGGGCCAACCTATTTAAATTGAATAGATTTTGCATTTTCAAAACCTAAAACTGAATTAAAAAACCATCTAGATGTTCTATTTGCTTACGTTATTAACAAAAATTCCTAAAAATTATAAATTCAAAAAAAAATTAATAAATAAAATAGGCAGAAGTAATTCGTACACATTAATCAACAAGTCCTCCATGTGTTATGTCCTAATTTTTTAAAATCACGTGTCGGCAGGTCCATATCATGTTGTGTCTGTGTGGCGTGTCAGTGCAACATAGTTCTAATATTTCAAACAATTTAAATTATTCAAATAGTTAATATTTCGAACGATCCAAAAGCAATTTAAATATTCTTTTTGAACCATTTATAACATGTTCTTGTCTAATTTTTTTTTCACTGTTACTTTACATATGAACCCACACATGTATGTTTTGTGCGCACAAAATAGATATTACACCTTGTGTGTATAATTTAAACAAATAGTTTTTAAATAATAGGATACATATTAAAATAACTGCTCCAAGATAACTTAATTAAAATATTAATTTTTTTTCATTTTAGAGCATATTAAAACAAATATTACTCACGAAAGAAAAAATTACGAGATATATAGTAAATAACTAATAGTCAAATAAATGTATAATTTATGCAAAATTATTTAAGGACGCTCAACAGCGTTTTACTAACAACTCTTTTTGAATAATGCTAGCTAAATCTCTACTCACAGCAATCATGCCAAACAGAACCCATTAATCACTTTGGCTAGTGTTTGAAGCTCCTAAATGTTTCCATAGTTAGTAATTGACCCACGTTACTGCATAGGCACCATTGTTTAGGCTTAAATTCTTCATTTTTTCTAGAACTTCACAAATGATATGGTGCGGAAGTATTTATAAAATTTTTATAATAAGAATCATATAATAAATAAGAACGATATTTGAACAATCATGTCTTGTATATATATTGAATAATAATTGATTGTTGTTGAAAAAATGTACAGTGCCTTTGTACATTTATAGCAAAACTATTCCCTAATCCTATTAATGTAAGGAAACTAAAATAAAGAAATTTTAAAAAAAAATCCTAATTTTAAACAAACTAGAAATACTATTCTAATTAATATTAGAATAAAAAGATAAAACTTATTACAACTAAACATCTTATTATAAATATTAATTCTAATCCTATTTGCAGTAGGATTGTCCTATATCAATCTCTCCCACTTGAAAAAAAAAAAAAAAAACTCATCAAGTTCAAGTTTTGTTGAAGAAAATAATCATTGATAACTTGTGCGTATTCGAACTTGGCCGGGACTCGAGGAAATTCTCTAACCACATGTTGTCGTGTTCTATGGTTGTTGAAACAACCAACATTCATAACAGTTAAGGTCCGCAAATTCTTGTTAGCTTGCTTCTCCCCTGGTTCATGATTCCTTTCAAGACTCAACACAATCAGCATCTGCGTGATGTTGTGAAGGGTTTCATCGATCCTCTTGATTCGTTGTTCAAGTTTGTCGAGCCTTCGTTCGTCGTCGACGGTTCGACTGCCACCAGTACCTTCGTCGGCCATCGGATTAAGACAATTTCCTTGCTCTGATACCAATTTTGGTGCGGAAGCATTTATAAAAGCCTTGTAATAATAAATAAGAACGATTAATAATTGATTGTTGTTGAAAAAATGTACAATGCCTTTGTATTTATAGGTAAAACTATTCCCTAATCCTATTAATGTAAGGAAACTAAAATAAAGAAATTAAAAAAATCCTAATCTTAAATGAATTAGAAATCCTACTCTAATTAATATTAGAATAAAAAGAAACTTATTACAACTAAACATCTTATTATAAATATCTAATCATAATCCTATTTACAATAGGATTGTCCTACATCACGATATATCTTAGAAACCTCATTTGTAACCATACATGTATTTTCAGTTTGTTTGCCCTATATTGTGTTCTTGTGCAGCCTAAAATTTATACATAGAAAGCGAAAGAAACATGAAGTGCAGTAGAGGTAACTAGTGATGATCAAATTCCTATATAGTGTACTTAATTTAATTTTAGTTTTTATCTTCATTTTACAGGTAAGTTGCTCGAGTCATTGACAATGTTGCATAGGCTGTAGGTACCAGTCTATCAAACAAGCTCAATTGGGCATTTTGATGAGTATAATCATACTAATTGTTCAACCGTTTTCTAATAACAAAGGCATTTATATTGACGTAGTGCAGAAGCGGAATTAAAATTATTGCAACAAGAAGAAAGTTGAAACACTTGAAAGTTTGTAGAGAATGATTTGAGTGTAATGAAATTGATTGAAACAGTTTAAGAAGTCTTTATTTATATAGGGAAAATAATATCTGAATTCTAATAGCTTAAGGAGCACAAATAATTAAAACCTAAAAGATTAAGTAATCAAAAACCAAAAGAATAAAAGTCCTGATATAAACAAAAAATAAGATCCTACTACAAGAATATCTTATTTGTAATAATATTATCCTACATTACAACGTAATTAATTACAACTTTAAGGAGACTTGGGCAATATGGATGAATAGACAACGACCTTCCAACATCTAACTAATGTTAACTTATACGACTTAAGTATGTCAGTCAAGAGGCAATATTGATGCTGAAAAGTTAAATTCTTGAAATGCTCAAAAGCTTTATGCCTCTAACGATAAATTTTTACTTATTTGCTTCGCAAGCTACTATTTCCAGTCTTAAGTCTCCTATAACACTCATTCCTTTTTTTTTTCTATGATAAGCCAGTAGTTGATGGCATGTTGCATTCCAACCATTTGCAGCAGGGTTATCAGTAATTAGCTACGTTCGTATCTTAGTTATTTGGAACCATGATAAATGATCCCTCAACTTTCAGAAAGTCCAATGAAAATTTTCTTAGTATATGAACAAAGATGTTTAAACAAGCTTATAAAAACCAATGTCCAACCAAATGCCAAGGTGTAGCAAGTCCAAGAAATAAAAAAGCAAAAATGAACTGCCATTTGATTTAATCATCAGACAATCAGTTTGAAAATGACTCATTGGAAATTAATAAAAGAAAAATATGGAAGGATAAGGAAACAGGTTGAAAATTTATTAAGAAGGACAGAGATTTTTTCCACTTACCTGCTGACACCAACTGACGTTACATCGGCAAAGTATGCTGCAAGATGGGATTTTGCAAGCTTTGTCTTTGCACAAAGTAATATTCCTAGGACCAAACAGAAAGGCATTTAAATTTAATTTATATAAACCAGGATCTTGAGAGAACGATGAACTCCGTAAAGATCAAATGGCATTTAGCAGGAAGA
>CAIGRQ010210303.1:0-16641 GCA_903798375.1 Fraxinus sp. D2006-0159 | reverse complement strand
TGCACGAACGCGGCCGACACCACCACGTCGAAGTAGTTGTCACTGAAGGGAAGTGTTCTCGGGTCACCAGGACGACACGTGACGTACTCTTGAACACCCTCGAGTGTAGCTGTCCGGAGCGTGCCGGTCGGGTTGGGAAATTGATTTGTTCCGTTCTGTGTAGGGTTGAGCCCGACAACCCGACCGGAAGAACCTGATTTCTTGAGCTGTAAGGCGACGGCGTTTAGGAGGATGCCGCGGCCACAGCCGAGGTCAAGAGCGTACTTGACGGAGGACCAGTCAGGGATGGAGGAGACTATACGCTGGGACATGTCCCAGTGGAGGGAGACGGCCGAGTAGAAGAAGTTTGCAGCGGCGAAGAGAAGACAGATGGCGGAGAGAGCAGTGACTGATCCACTAAACCCCGCTGCAAAGCGAGCCAATCCTGGACCGGGGAGAAAGTGTTGAAAGAGATAGCAAACGGAGTCAAAGTAAAGGAGGAAGATGAGTGAAAGAATTGAAAAGGCTATAGCATGAATTAGGAGAAACAACGGCGTTTGCCAATCATCTACTCCATAGATCGCATAGATCTGCGTCCAGTCTCTCCCTGTTTTTCCCATAATCTTGTCTGCAAATTGAACAGAAATAATTTGGTGAATTAACAAAATGGCAGCTTTTTAAGGTAAGTAAGTGGTTTTGATGATGAAATCGTCAGATTCTTCGATTTTTGATTTTCGCAGTGAAGTACGCAGAGCAGAGAAACACCGTATTCTGCAATGTGATCTGTAGGTATATAGATATAGATATATATATATCTCATGTTATTATTATAATAATAAATAATATTATTATTTATGTTAAGTTTGAACTTGAATAGTCAATCATGTAGTGATCTGAATTTGAAAGTGTACTTTCATTTCACTATTTTTACTCTTTCCGTCCATGAAGATAATTTTTCTTTTTTTTTAATCCCAAATTATATATTACTTTTGTTGTTGAGATTGTAATTAATTTCTTAATTTTATCAATATGTCCTTATTAAAGTGTATGTTATTAACAAATATGGATGACTCACATTTAAATCATTATTTAATATAGTGATATATTAAGAAAAATATAAAAAGAAAAGTTATTATTCCAAATATAACAGTTAAATTTTCTTAATTTTTGTAAAAATGGAAGAAAACTTATTTTCGTGGAATAGAAAGTATTATTTTCCGAAAAATTAATAAGGACACTGAACATGACCTTATATATTGTCAAGCTTATTACTCTATCTCGTCTAGATTTTATAGTCCACCTTTTTTACGTGTTACGTCTCGATATATGAGACATGTTAAGTGACAACTAGTTAAATAAGAAGCAAATGAAGAGGTCAACACTCTACTTTGACATTGCCTCTTCCACGTGTCTACTAACACGAATAGGTCATGTATTTAAATGCCTTGCTTAAACTGTTATTATTCGATGAGAGGCACCACCTTTTCGTTGCAGTACAACTCTAAGGTGAGTGACACCTTATGTGATGGACTACTTCCACAAGCATCGCCTCAGGCAAGTCACAATTGCACAATACACATGATTGATTAATGTGACAATTCTGCTACAAGGTAGTATGGATATGGTCAAAACTTTTCAATTCATGTTCAAGCTAGGGAGGCCGTAGACTTGAGATGACTATTAACTGACGCAATAGATAATTTTGGATAGACATAATTGAGCTTGACCGGTGAATTGTTATAAGATCACGCATCAAACATCGAATGAACTTCGACTCATCTTTCTTTTATAAATACTCACACCCAGTGACATCCACGTATAATCTTGAATTCTAATGCAAAATCTCAATAAAAAATTGATAATCTCGAAAACGATATCCCATTTTTTGTTTAATGTGTCTTTTCCACAATCAATATTTTCAACTGCCGTATGATATCGATACACCTAAGTGTACGGATAACATATACGTAAACGAGAGTGGAGCGAGATCTGTTGACAATTGGGTCATGTTGTATTTGAGGGTCAACATAATATAATTGAGAAATGAAATATTCCATTTTGAATTTTGAGAATGGATTAGGAAATGGCAAATTACACGTTTTTATTAATAATTTATAAAAGTTTGGTTGTGTTTTTGACTTCGTACTCGTACCGACGAATACGTCCAAATTCTTGATAAGGGGAGACCCAGTAAAGAGAAAAATATAAAAAAATTCACTTGAAATAAGTTTGAAACTTATAAGACAATTTTTTATTATGCATTAATTTTGAATATTGATTTCAACTTCGACATCAAAAAGAGAAAAAATCAAGAATTGATTCGCAATACTTATTCTGACAACCAAAATAAACATTAATTTGGTTGAATTTTGTGATTACTTTATGAGAAAAAAAAAGTTAGACGACAAATTTCCCGCATTATATTCCGCCAATCAAGGGGAATTTCAGTCCACGAGAAACCAAATACACGCTATAGCAAATGGTTTACTTTTTCTTGCATATTTGTACGGATATTTTTGAACAAGTCCATGTTCAAGAGACAAGTCTATCCTTCACATATATGGAAAAGTTGTGTATATATTATTATTTTTTATCACCAATAAAATTATTTAGAGCAAAATACTAATATAAAATTGACCCGTGAATTGATTCAAAGAACGAAAAAAATCTACGCATCAGAAAAAGATATTTTTCGTTATTCTGATTGATCATTGTAGAGATTAGAGATAATAAATGATCAAACATTTTATTTTGGAATGGGATTTATTTTTTAATACGAATTATTAGCTTTAACTTGTCATTAGAGAGATTTTTATGATAAATTTGTATAATTTTTTAATGGCAATTACCATTTTTTTTTGGATTCTTGTGAGGTCTTCCAAAAAAAGTAAAATGAAAAGAAGGGTTCTCAATTTGTAGGAGTGATATGTGGGTGACAGAGACGTAAAACGCGGGAATGATGTAAAGTAGCCAAGTGCCGAAGCCACGGCTCTGACGGTGCCACCAACTATTTAAGAATTTGTCTTTATTTATCGACCATTTGATATATCGCTTTTGAAAAAGATATTTGATAATTTTTATACTAGTAGTGGGAGAGTGTGCGTTGTACGTTAATTGTTTAATTTTAAAAATAATTGTATATAAATTTTAGAAAAACTCATTGGTAAATGACAGAGTTGCACGAAAATGTCTAATCTACTAATTACATCTCAATTTCTTATAAAACGTTAAAACAAATTACAAGTTCAACTTTTTATTAGTAGTGAGCAAGTATCAAGTATTGATCCCATGTTTCATTATTTTCAATACGTTATCCTTTTAACATAACTATAAATATAATTTCGTACTCACTCACCTTTTGAAACACATATCAAGAAGATGACAATATTCACAGAACTCATATAAAAAAATACAATGTACTCCATTAAATATAAAGAAGACTATAATTACTCCATTCTTTTAATTCGATAAGGATTCAGTTAACACAAATCGTAAAATTTCACGAGAACATCAAAAAATTGCAGGAATAAATTCAAAGTATAGGGATTATGAAAATGAATAATAGTACCACATACGATGCAGGCAAAAAGTTGAGGAGGACTAAGAAATGTGTACATAAATGCTTGATTTGCTTAAGATTAAATTTTTTTTTATATAGATATCTTAAATAATCGTGGCATATCCTACAGCTGTGTGACGCATATCCTACAGCTGTGTGACCATTAAGCTGTAAACAATTTACACATTGAAGTCATTGTGTCTCTGATTCAACAACTTGAATGTTGGTGCATCATATATAAATCTAAAATAGAAAAACAACATTTTATACTTTCCATCTACAAACAAGAATAATAATACCGAGTTATACGATTTAGTAGGGTAATAGCCAACCAAATTGAGCAGTACACTAAGCTTTGGTTTGACAAAGAACACTTGCACCTTTTCAAATCCAAACTCCATCAATTCAACTACTTTCAAATAATTCTCAACTTCGATTGACTCATAAGTTAAACCATGTCCACAAAATTCATTACCAAAGCTGCTTTTTCAATCATCTTGTTGTGGTTGTTTACATATATCTTCCTCCATCCCTACAACCAACAAAAAAATTCGAAAACTACAATTATAATCAACGAAATAAATAAAAGATATTATCACATATAAATATGATATCTCGTTAATAAACTGAAATTATAGACCGAAAGTGTACCATTATCCTTACAACACCAATTGAGATATAATTTATACCTCCATATCAATTTCTCAATTACTAAAAAGCATTATGGAATTGAAAATTTTGTAAATATATTTCATTAGATGCAAGTAAATATAGCCAAATTCAAACTATCAACAGTATACTTACTTTACTTTGAGTATTTGCCATATCAAAATTTTTATTTATTTTTATTTCTCAAACAAATATACTTACAACTATATGTGATGACTACATTTAGCCCCCATTTGAGCTCCTTTTTTTCGAGAATAATGAGTTTTGTAATAGTGATTTTTGAAAAAATTGTGGTTAAAAAGCAAGAATTTTTTTTTCCAATTTACATGTAAAATTATTTTATAGGAGAATGTATGGTTGAAAATTAGTTTTCAAAAAATGAGTTTTTTTTTTTTTTTAAAAAAAAAACGGGGCTCAAACTGTGGCTTAATGAAATTAGACAAAACATGAATACCTAAACAGTGATAAATTCATTTCTTTTTCTTAAGTTGCTTGTTGCAAAGTTTCAGTGAATAAAATTAAATAAAAAATTAGAGGAACGGATCCACCCAACAACATCCAGGATAAATAATAAATTATCAAAACATAAATTATGAAAATTTCAACAAGCTTAGATTTTAGCCTAAACAAATTGAGAAAAAGAATTGTAATCCCCTCATAAAACAGACGAACCAAAAAAGAAATTGAGGTGAAAGTGATTGCCTAGCATATTGAAGACATAAATAAAAGTACTGAAAAATCTTCTCTAGAATGGTTGTGCTTATCTTTGGAAAAGTCATTCTCCCAAGTCCCACTTCAGCAAACTCCCTAAAATTACCAACAAACTAAAAAAACAAAATAAAAAAATATCACCATTTTACAATTTCTCTAAAAATATTGTAAAGAGACAATAAACACAAAATAACAAACCAACTCTTCTTCAATATGATACTAGTGTTTCAAAACAGATACTTCTAAGGTAATATTATATCCTTCTTCCTACAACATTTAAACTATTAGCATCTATATCTTGAAAATTTTATGATGCCTTATGACACCATTAAAAACATTAACTACAAACTTACACTACATTATCATCCGGTCACTCTCATTGGCCTTATAATTTTTAGCATGAGGCACATCCTTGTGTTAAAAATGGGAAATAAGTAAGCCTAAAAGATTACCTCGCTTTATTAGGAATAATATTCATTTAAGCGTTTTTACTTTTAAGTGCATGATGTCGACATTTTCCCAAACTACATTTCCAGTAGATTAAGACATGAATTCGTGACACTACTCGAATCATTCGTCGAAATAAATATAAGTCAACCAAGTATTTGTTATAGAGATATAATTAAATAATTATGTGAAGTAGTCATGATACGTGATCTTCTACATCCCTAATAACAAAATAATTAAATAAGTTTGCAACGTATGCAGTTCATAAACTTCAAATGCACGAGTCTAAAAATATGTACATGCATAGTAATGCAGACTACTTAACCTTTATTTTTTTTTTTTCCAGATTCATATTGTCATTGTCCTTAAAATCACAATCCAAAACAATGACAAAGCAATAAAGAATGAGTACAAAATGAAGAATCTTACTGTAAAAAGCATCAACGGGCTGAAAAATTGAATACATTCATTAATCGATTATAAGCTACAACATCTTTTCTTAGACACCTTTCAAACAAAATAACAACAAACAAGGCATTCTAAATTGGGGAAATCCCACAGATATTTGACATCTAGTAATTATTGATTCTATAAAATTATTAGCAAGCTTATGCCTATATCAAGTAGTCATCAAAGCTGATCTAATGAATGTAAGAGGAACACCAGAAGGACTAACAGTAGGTCACTGATTGAATTCCATGTGAAACAAAAAAGGTTATGACGCCAATAACTAGTATAGGTAATGTCTATCAAAATGTAACCAATTAAGCACATGCCATTGGCTTGACATCAGGGTGAGGCTACAGTTTATCAATAAATTTCAGTGTCAAAATGGTAAATCAAAAAATATAAATTATTACTAAATAGGGGACATGTAGGGGCAAAGGCGAAAGCTGCTACCATCCACTGCTTTAAAATTGATAGTATTTGGCTTTCAGTTAAGGGGCTTCAAAGTAAATAAATGCAACTTTATTTTCCATCTTCTAATAATGAAGAAAAATGATGTTAACAATAAAAATTCAAACCTTAACAATCTACTGCATATTAGTTAAATTAATTATGTAGATTAAATCATTGATCATAAGCAAGAAGAGAGAAGGAAAATTTTATGTCAAATGTAATTGATAAAAGAATATGTATCTCAAAATATTAGTTGAAACTTTAATGAAAATGTTAATGGTAGCAAAAAAAAAAAAAAAAAAAGCGTCCGTGCAACGCGGACACGGTGTCCGAATTGCACGGACACTTTTTTTTTTTTTTTTTTTTAAATAGTGCTATATAATAACAAATTCAACATGTAAGAATAAACTACTATGTAAACACATAGCAAAACTGATTATTAAAGTAGAAAATTACAAGCTTAATGCTACTATTTGTCAAACACTTTCCCTACACATTATTCTCCGATCAGCCATGGTTGTATAGCTCATAATGAATCAGACAAACATTGTTTAACAATCAGAACAAAACGTTGTAAAAGAAGCTGTTCCTGGCTTTCAAAGTGTTGAGAAGCTTATTAGATTATTTTCATCTCAAAATAAGCAATAAGCAGAATCACCTATCTGAAGAAAAAAGTAGGCATTAAAATGGAGACAGAATATGTAGTTGCGACGAATGTGGCAGTAAACAAATTCAAGAAAGCTATTTATCTTTCGGGGAGAACTAGAATTGGACATGCTCGTTTTTAAAAGAGCCCCTGTGTTTCCTCTTTTTCTTCTTCTCCATCTTTACCTTAGATTCCAACTCTTCCAGTGAGAGAAGAATACGTTGACACTAAAATTTATTGTCCAACTCCTATTCAACAAATCCCACATTTAGATTATCCTTATAATCATCACCAAGTGGAGATCCGAATTGTGAAAGAAATATGAAAGAATTTGGGATAAAGAAGTTGCGCATGGAAATGGAGAAAACTGCAGTGGAGGTGATCATTGCGTGAAAGTGAAGAATGGAAAAAAAAAAATTGAATTATGTCGACGACGGGAAATTGCGACACGTGGTTGCCAAGTTTTTGGCTCTTTTATATTATAGCGAAATAAAATTATTTGAGAATTTCTTTATTCCATATTTTACCCAATTTTCGATATTAAATAAATTTTGAGTATTAGCCCCCGTTTGGTGCACATTATTTTCAAAAGAATGCATTTTTTTTGTTGATGTGATAGGGAATATGTGGTTGAAAAAAAAGGAAAAATTATTGATGTGATGGGAAATATTATTTTATTGGAGAATATGTGGTTGAAAATGAGTAAAAAAATGAGAATAAAAAAAAGAATGTGGCCCAAACAGGAGTTTAATTATAATTTGTATATGTCGCTGCATCATATTGATATATGAGAACAATCACATTCTTGATAAATACATGTGTTGTATGATACGTCCTATATTTGATATATAATTTTTTTTTTTCCAATATTGATAAATAAATTACTAAACTAATATATCAATGACTTTTTTATTTTATATGCTAGAAACATCACATATGAACACATAATCGTAGAAAACAATAATAGAATTGAGATTTGATTCATCAATAGATCAACAAAATAAGTCCGTTCCTCAATTAATTTGAAAAATATTAACATTTTCCGTTTGGTAAATCGTTGATATATGTTTTTGTTGTCTTAAATTTGTTTTTATATTTTTAGGATTGATGACACCAAACAAAGATTGCATTTAAATTTTTATAAGACAATTGAATATGTTTGAAGAAGTGGATTATAAAATCATCCATACTTCGAAAAGATTTCATTGAGATCTAAAGCAATGAGAAAGACCCCGTTGAAGTTTTAAAACTAATTTTGTGATGGGTTTTATAAAATGTCAAAATTAGCCAATACTTTTCTTGTAAAAGATTCACTATTAAACTAATATATTATGTTTTTTTATAATGTTTTCAAGAAAGTAGTTTTCAAGCTACATTTTAATTTTTCCTTTAACAATATTAATTGCCTCAACTAATTTTTTTTTTTAAAAAAGTATTAGCACTTCAAAAATATTATACATATCATTCATTTGATACATAAAATGTACAACGCACATGCTTAGTACTAGTAATCTTAAAAGTAAAAAAGCGACAAAGGGTTTGTTTGATTTGACTTTGAAAATCAAAAGCTATTTATGAGATAATTAAGCTCATGTTTGTCTATCATTATTTCAGTTTTTTTTTTCTCAAATTCATAAGTTATACTTTTCCCCAATAAAATATTATATACGTAATATTCTTCAAAAATTCATTATTTCAAGACTCATTTTTCTACTTCAATGGTAGACAAACATGACTTAAAATTGTTTTTGAACATATTAAAATAATTTTTTGAAAATACCTTATATGGCTAAAATAAATTTTCAAGGTAGCTATTTTCTAATTCAAAATTTTTGCATTAAAATTTATTTTTTATTTATAATTAATATGTTTAAATGAATAAGATTCATATACTAATAATATAGTTAACACATTGAAATGAATAAGATTCATATAATTAATTTAATCATTATGTTTAATTTCATCTAATCCAAGTATAACATTGTTATTAATTTTCTTATTTTAAATTGAATCAACTAAGCATTTTTTTTTCCCAAAAAATTGAAAATTACCTTTAAAACAAGAAAAAAATATTTGAATACAAATTAACATATCTAATAAAGAATATTTGAGAAGCTTTCTTAACTTGAGGATTCAATTTAGGTAATTAATTGCAGGAGTGTTGACAACTATAAAAGGGGGTTTATAATTAATGAAGCTGTCTAATAACCGTGAAAAATAATGCTTAAAAATTGACCTAGTAAGTAACGTGCAATGGACAGTTGTAGGCCATGCTGCCACATGGTATACTTTATTATAATGTAAATTAATTTGTATTTAATTTCCCTTGGATTAGATAATTCCTAGATCCTGCATGTTTGGCTATGCTCAAGAAATTACTTATTAGTAACTAAGTTTTAATATTTATAATTTTTTTTAATTAAAGTTAACTTCCTGATTGTGAAAATCATTCTTTAAACACACTAAAGAAACAAGAACTTTCCTTGAACTATCTTTAAGCTTAGCCAAACATGTGTTTGCATTTTCTAACTTGTAAGAGTTAAATACGAATCACTTTCTACTTTTGTAACATTTTAAAATTTTACTCGTATTTTTTGTATCATCATAAAATTCAGAATTTCAACAAGAACATCGCTAACATCATAATGAAATCAACTAGAACTCATGAGCTCGAGGCATTAGTGCCACGGTCTTTACTACTTGATCGATATCCTTAAGAATGCAAAATTATAAATAACAACGTGAAGACAACTCTTATAAGTAATTAGATTCTTAATCCAGTCAGCCGACACGACCCATCCCTTGAATCGACCCATGCATGCCCGACAGATTTCATGGTCCATTTGACGGGACTTTTGCTTTTGCTTAAATTTCTTGTAAAAGAGTTTCTTGAAAAGATACTTTAAGAAAGCTTCCTCTAAAATCTTTTTTAGATATAAAGTACATTTACAAAATTGTTCAAACATATTCAAAAGTACCTTCTTAGTTTTAGAAGCAACTTTTGACTTTTTAAAAGTCCCACCAAACGGACCCTCAATACATCTACCTCTTGTTCAATATTTTCACCAATGTAAATCAAATCAAGGGGAACTTGGAAATTCCCTGTGCAAATTAGGCTATAAATTATAAAACCAAAAGAAAATCACTTTTCCCATACATCAATGCTGTTCCAGGGCAACGGAAACTTGATGAGAATTACTTGGGATTCTGCAAATCCAGCTATTATGATAATTTCTGGGAAGACACATTCACTCAAAGTCCAATGACTGCATTAAATTGTGTACATTACAAATGCTTACTTGAATATTAAACCTGTCTTCAAAACATGTGCTTAGATCCAACAAACCAAATCCATAGGTAGAGACCAATTCATTGACTTGTAATTAACTGAAAACTCATCATTTAGTGAAGGTTCTCTATTGGGACTTGTAATTAGATTACAAAATAGTCAATTTTTGGGTCATACACTAGATTATGTTAACATGCATAAAGAAAATTAACATGTGCAGACAGGACAGTAGTAATATATTTTTCTTTTTCTCATCTTCATCATTATACTGGAAAAGAGGTTGGTTAATGAAAGTTACTTGATAAGCTGAACAACTTAACAATGTAGAACGCTAGACCGTAAAATTCCAACTGGATACCGAATTCAGAGTTAGCAAAGTGGAATTTGCAATTTTTGAGCAGCACTAGATGGTAAGTACTAACCACGAGTGCATATATCGCGTTGAGAAAATGATACCATGAATTTTTTTTATTTGAAGTAAACATTAGAAGAGGAGATCAGAACATTGTCGTCTCAACTGTAAGGATATCAGACAAAACAATGTAGAGATATTTTTATAACTTTCCATGCACAATGGAACTTGTTGCATTTTACAGAGATTGCATCCCTTGAGAAGATTCATTACCTCAAATCCCTACCTAGCTCACAACTCACAAGGTCGAAATAAGTATTTAGAGGGAGGGGGGAGCATGTAGAAATTTTAAAATGTACATAATCTGAAGATTGCTTCTGAGTACTAGAAAATAAAGCAATTACTTTTTAGCGTAAGCAACCTTGGCAATGGCTCTTATTTTAGGTCTTAGGATCAGTGAACAACCCCATCAAAAACTTCCTTGCCTGAAATAATTGAAATAATTATTAGCAGCAAGAACATCAAAACGCTATGAACGATTACTTGAATGCACTTTTTTTGTCCTTTTCTTGGTCAACTTGCATTGGAGTTCTTATCAAATTGACTGTCAATTTAGGATGAATTCTGCCAGGTATTGTATGATTTGGCATCGAGATTATATCCCTTTTCAAAGAATCTATTGGAATCCGGAATTTATATGGAACAAGAAGAAAATATTTCAGTTCAAAGAATTGCTGGATGACGTCCTAGATTTGGCCAAGTAAACCCGTGAATCAGATAAATGTGTTGTTATTAGTATGCATTTGAAAGGAAAAAAAAAAGTTGAACAGGCCTAAACTAGCAGCAAGTGCGAAAATAGTGTCCCGTTAAATGCATTAGTCTATTTGCAGAATAGGAAGGCTTATAAATTTGACAATTAGCAGCTAGCGTAAGCTCCAATAATTTTCTCATGCAACTTGAACACAGAACAAGCAACTATGCCCCTATCCAGATCTTCTAGGTATATTCCTCTGGAAAAACCCAATGGTGTCCCGCCTGCATCAGTAACCACACCACCAGCTTCTTACACAAGGAGAACACCGGCTGCACAATCCCATATCTTCTCCTTGTATCCAGATCTTGCGAATTTCATGTAAATCTCAGCTTCCCCTCGAGCAATGGCTGAATATTTGACCATGCTATAAACTCGTAACGGCTTCTTTCTGCATTTAAGAGTTAAAAATGACTTCAGTTATCACCCTTGAAGACATGCAATGAAGGTTATGCAGAAACGCAGTAATGAAGTCTCTCAACATGCATGAGTAGCAATAAAAGACAAAAGAGGGTGGATGCCATCTCACATTTTCCACGGTCAAGAAAAGAAATAAATGAAAGAATAAGAAATATGGACCAAGGATAGAAAGAGATTAGCAATCTAACTCAGGTTTCACACAAAACTAGAATGATATTAAGCCCCTGTTTGGTATTGTTAAAAAATCTGATTAAATCTAAGTCAAAATCAACAATTAATTTTAATCACACATTTCATATAACCCACAACTTTTCAACCACACATTCCATCAACTTTTATTTAAATCTGTTGAAAACCTGATTTTAATCTCTACCAAACAGGAGCTAATAGTGCTATTTATGAGCTTTTCTCCATAACATTACCCAAGGCAAAGCACACTTATGGGCATCAAAAGTGACCATTATCTGACATCATGTTTTCCAGAATGCAAGAATTGAAATCATAGACAATTGGACTAAGATTATACTCTTTAATTGTCAACCATTTGGTGTCCTTGTAGCCTATGGAAGTAATCTGCAATTTGTGAAGTTCATGAAACTTCACCTCAACAAGCCCGAATGCAAGGAATTGAACTATAATTTCCAATAGCATGAAATAGTGCGCATCACAGACCTCAGCCTGACTGTGTTAGCAATTTTAGCAATTCCAGCAGCAAAGGAATGCTTTGAATTGGATTTTTACACTGGCTCACAGAATGTTGCTAATGCAGGATCGTCAATAGAAGAAAAATTTATAGTTCTTGCAGAATTTTGCCACTAAGGCCTCTTATCAATATGAATTAAGGGCTGCATCCAAGCTTTACCGCTGCCTTTCCTTTTGTGCATTACACAACTTTCTTCCCGCAAAGACATTTCTGACGTAACTTGACATTGTTGACTATATTTGATCAGGCTTTCATCGTTCACTGGGTAATTAGGGCACCCAAGTACTCCAATTGCAACTTCTCCACCATCAGTCATAGCAAGAGCAATGGCATACTGATCTCCGTGCACAAAAGCCAGTATTCCATCTACAGGATCAAGGACCCAATGCCGTCCCACAGGGCCCCCAGATGAGTTGCATTGGTTGATTGCTTCAAGAACTTGGGAAGCACCAAGTGCTTCATTTGGACCCTTGAGACCAAATTTAGGTGCCTCAGCTAAGCATTCATTCACTGCACTGACCACCATTCCCAGTTGAGCTGACGATTCAGGCTTCGAAAGAGTTTGAACACCTTCTTCTGTTACAATGGAGATATTTTGTCCACCAAAAGCTTCTGAGAGCATCCAACTTTCAGTTGCTTGCACACTCCAGTATGTTCATGAAGAAGCATTCAAAATAACCAAATCAGGCACTCATAGCCTGCATTTTATCTAGTGCAATAATTTGATTTATACACCTTCTCCCAGTTTGAATGTCTTGCTTTCCCTTTTATGGTAAAGCATACTACTTCGTTTCATAATATCCTACTATATGTTTAGTTTTGAGAAATAACCGGGAAGTCATGAAATTCACTATAAGACTGCTACGTAGAAGGCCTATTTAATTGAAAAGCTAAATGAATTTGATGAATTGCTTGATATAAAAGCTTAAGCAGTTATAGGGCCATATATACATCATTTAAACTTTGTCTTCAACATGCCCCTCACGTGTGAGCGTTATTTATTTCAAATTCTAACGTATGTACAATTTCATTAAAAGGCAACAAGAATTGATACCATGTTAGGAATTATTAAAGTGTGTATGATGTTTCTTTCGTATTACAAAGGGAAAAGATTCTATTTATAGGGTTATATAAAGTTCTCAGATGAAAGATTCTGCGATAATTACACAATTAATTATGAAGGAAAATAATCCACACAATTGGGAAAATATCACATAGAATAATCATTCCATATTTTTAATAGAATTGATGTAAGATATGACTTTTGAGGAAACGGTCATTTTGGCCATAAAATATAAACAAGACATTCAATTAGGACAGAGGATTGTACACATCAGAAACTGGATCACTGGTTTTACTTTGGAACATGTTTTTACAGAGGAACCATAACATTTTAAAGATTTGTGAAACGTGCATGTTGCTTCTCTTTCTTAAGAAGCCTTGTCAGTTAAGGAAAGATTAAACTCTCTTTTCAAATCCTAATATATATATATATCTATTCTTTTGTGTATTTACATACTAAGAAATCAATAAACTTACTCTATAGATATCCACCTGATATCATATTTGTAAACGCGAGGCAAAAGAATTGTAGTAGTAAAGGAACCCCAGTGGAGTAATGAGCATGTAGCAATGGATCAAATGCAGTGGAGGAAAAAAGTTCATGTAGCAGATACCTCATGGCTCAAAGTTTTTGTGAATAAGTCTAAATTCATTTTTTTGCTTTGTTCTATGAACAAGTTCAGTAGTTTTGACTGAATTAGAATACAGGAAATCTAGCCTGAAAACAAGCCCTTCATATTATGATAAATATAAACTAAAAAGAAGGTACCTAAATGGAGATTTATGAACCATCATATAAATCCTGTTACAAGTATCAGAAGATGAAACCAAGGAGAGGACAGATCATATACATAGCCTGTCCATGGAAAAAACTGTCTGGTTCCATAATTTACCCATCCTAAGTACAAGATTAGTCTTAAATACACATGCCAGTATTTACCATTCATCTTAAGCAACTGAGCTAGGACTAAAGAACCATTACACCTATTCAATACTTCATAAGTATTTCCCACCCTTAAATGGTCGAATCATTTCATGCGACATGCATCTATCTTGGTGTAAGTGGTGAAAACTTGATTCTAAACATTTTCCACAATCCAACTGGACTTTGGTTCTAGTAGCAAGAATCAAGATAATATTCATACAAGATCATAATAAGCAGTACATATGTAATCTCAATTTACGATCATAATAAGCAGTACATATGTAATCTCAATTTACTGATCCTTGTTCTTCCTGATAAAGGAGTACTATTTGTGGCCATTCCAAAATTCATATATGACCACGACATCTCTCTAATAATAACCGGAAGCCTCCCATTTAGTGTTCCTTTTCTAGGTGAAAATATAGTGCACGTAATTCACTCCCAGAATAAGAGAAGATCCAAAATATAAATAAAGAAAGATACAGCATCATGTAACATGTAATCCGAAAATTCAATCCCTTCATAATTACAGTGAAAAGCTCAAAAGAGTCAAGAACATAAATACAAGGCACCAATGCATCAAATTTGTATCAGAATTCATCAAAACCCAGATAAAAGATCAGAAATGCAAACACCCAATACAAGAAAAGAAAAGAAAAGTCATAAAGTACCGTACCGGCGACGGTAACAAGAGAATCATCATCCTTGGACTTAATCTGATTGGAATTATTTGAGGAAAGCAACTGCTTCTGCACCTTTTGGCACAGGGAAAATGACATGAGGACGACCCTATCAGCCACATTCAACTCTATGGAGTATTCATAATTATCTAATAGACTCACCTCCAAATTGGGAACGATTTTACATTACATAGGTAATGGATATGGATGCGTACAAGAAACAAGCATAGGAGTATATTTTCTAATTCTTTAAAAACGACGGTTTTAGGGGTTGGGAATGCAGATTTTGGTGTCTTGGATTCCGTTCTTGAAAATGTATTCTAGTTATCAAGGTCGAAAATGAAACCTAGAAGCAATTTATCTGAGAATAACGACACAAAAGGTAAAAGAACATTAATGCGTTTTTTAGAATTCATTTAAGATATCATCTTCATTCACCAATCAGCAATTCATAGTTACTAGTTTAACTGAAATAGTTAAAAAAAAAAAGGGTAGTTTTGTAGGAAAAAACCAAATGAGCACACGCGTTCTCTATAAGACAAATCTGAGTTGAACTTTAACGTAAAAGATCCGACAAGTTCGACTTCGATTCCTTCACAACGCTACTCATAATTGATAGGGTAAACTTAATTCATCAAATGGGATCGAGTCATCAAATGAAAAAAATTATAAGTTGTCTCAAAAAACCGATATGGTTAATTTTAACATGACCTTGCTTGCCAACTCATTTGGCCATCATATGCTCCAAAATTTACAGCTTTATGTTCAATATCTTGTGCTTAGAGGTGTAAAAGTAATCCCAATTGCTCCAATTCTTATTCTATCCAAGCCAGCTAGAGAGCCCAACAAGCTGTGATGGGCCTATTTTTTTTCTTTTTAATTAGAGAATTTTGCTGTCAAATTTAGGAAGCATTGATAAAACAAATGATCAGTTGAAACAGTCCGTATCTCAAACATTCTTCAGGTGATAGCAAGCAGTTCAAAAATGAAGGGTAGACAAGAGGAAATTCAAGGAATTATCATAGGTGTGGAAAGCTGGGACGTTTAAAGTGTGATTGTCGTGTGAAGGTTGTGGAAAACTCCGGTCATATTAAACCAAATTATCGAGTAAAACTCATGGAATCGGGTTAAAATGTTACGCATCATGCAACTGGAAATGCCTCGCAACTTTCTGATATTAGACTGCGTGGAGGGAAAGAAGGGAATTCATAGCAAATAAATCGATTGATGCCTATAAGATGTTTATCACATTCTTGGCTTAAAGAAGAATCTCGCCTCAGCTTCTCAAATGGCTTACTTTGGTAAGCATGTACTTTTTGGGCTAGATGATGTACAAAAATTCTTTCAAATGTGAAGCACATTGTAGCTGATGGTTTATTTATTCGAAAGAGAAAATAGTTATTATTTGGATTGTCCAGGCTGTGAATATGGAGAGTCTCATTGCCTTCCTTTCCTACATTTAGAGAATATATCTTTTGCTTCTCTTCA
>CAIGRQ010210302.1:0-14534 GCA_903798375.1 Fraxinus sp. D2006-0159 | reverse complement strand
AAAAAAAAAATGATGGGTAAGTCTTAACAACATAATATTCTTCTAACTATATAAAGTTCGATCATATCGTTAATTATGTTTATCTATCAATAAACAATTCATTCGACCTCTAGTCAACATTAAAAATAACTAAGAATGTTAATATCTTATGAAGGAGCTCCATTTAGTATAGACATTCAAATCACATGTCGTACCATTGTGGTCGAGTCACAAAACAGGTCTCTTGGAAAAATAACGATGTGTACGAAACACGCAATTGCTTGATCGGCCTTCTCTATAATTGACAATTTGAGCCTGACTTGCCAATGACGGTTTTCCTACCGGTTCATTTCTAAAATTTGCATCGAAGTTCCATGGTACGTAAATAGACACACAAGTGAATCATGAATAATTCACATTGATTTGAACATCGCCATTCATTCAAAATAATTGGATTCTATAGAGACCAACATATCTCTTATTTAATGCAAATATGTACCGAACTTCATTTTTCAAAGTCACTATTGTTCTTTTCGAAAATCAAATAATTTTGCAAACTGTAATCTTTCATGTCATTTGGAATAAATACAAATTATTTTAAATAATTAGTACATTCTTCAAGTAAACTTTGGAATATCGCCTTTTCATTTGAAAAACAGCACTACAGTGAACAAAAGTGAAAAGACACCACTTATAATGATCACCAAATTACGAAACCAAGTACTGAATCCGTCACTTATTATGACTGCATGCTTACGCATTCAGAAGAAAAGTGACTATAATGGGAAAGGCACCGAAAGAACCAAACCACAAGTTTAAAAATCTGGCCATAATCTGGTTTTGGCCTTTTCCCATTTTACCACTCTCCGTAATGAATTAATATAAATCTTCTTATGAACAAATGCAATCATTTATGCACGATTTCCAATGAGAATGCACTATATTTTAACTCGATCATAATATAAAAGCATATTAAATCCATCTTAAGATTGTTGGATAAATTAGTGCATGGCCGTTAAACAAAAACGCGTGCATTCAAATACTAGAACAATCACTTACCGAATCATAGTACATGTATAATAATGAGCAAATCACTACTTATTCAATAATAGAAAATGTAGAAATCAAATTAAGGAGAGAATGAAACGAGGTATGTGATGCAAATCTTCTTAATACGAATTTCGCCTCGTGCACTGGTGCTAACATGATCAAATGGATGCCCGCCCCCCAAAATACAACGTTTCTTCCCAAATTAATATAGCACACAATTAATTTTACCGGATAAACAAACACTAGACCGTACCCTTCTCAAATAGAAGATATCGAATAATAAATATTATAAATTTGTATGTGTCTTTTCGAAAGTCACATCTTGTGGCCAAATTAATTCCAACTATCTGACACCATTTCAAAAGTGATAGTCTGAAACGTACCTTATCAAAAGGTCACAATCATTCAAAACAATTCTTTGATATACATCCTTTACATTGGAAAAGTCGTGCCCAATTTGGTGTACACATTTGGGCCTTTGGCCATCAGTACAACAATTATATGCATGTATTTCTCTCATCTAGTTTATTGGGTGATTTACACCGTACACATTCCATTGAAAGGGATAAACACAAAGACTTATGGATAGTTGTCGACAGATAATTTGCTTAAAAATGTGGTTAACTTTAAGACGCTCTTGCAATCAATGTCGTTCTCCATGTCTGGATCGACAGAGATGTATCTGGCCACGCGTAGCTTATCTTTTTATTGGGGACAGATGTGTCTATATCTATGTAGAGAGAGACTGAGAGAGAGAGAAGGGTTGCAAACTGAAAATAGTGATGATGATGGTTGGGGGTCGTTTAGATTATTAATTGTTACGAGACACATGCTGTATTAATAAAAACGACTCTCGATAAATTTAGAGTCTTCTCTTTGTTCTCAATGGTTAATTGCTAAATTTATTGGGCTATATACAACACACGATGATAGTTCTGATCAATCCATTGTTCTTCCAACTCTTTTTACGATATTGCGTCACTCTTACAAATGGAAAATTAATGTTTAGTAGTTAATTTTTTAATATTGATGGAATGAAAAACTGATTGGAGAGGGACCTTCAAGTGGGAGGGAGAAAGGGGCAGTCGGTCGTCTTGTCTTTTTTTGATTCACTTTTCTTCACTCACAAGCTAATCATTTGTACTAGAAATTGAACATATTTTGCTTCCACTTTACATAATCCCTCTTGCTTTTTTCTGATCAAGTTCATCTATATATCTTCATCGTCAGAGTTGCAACAAGAAATTAAAGTTAGAAGTTAACTGGAAAACTTCGTTTGAAACTAATAATGAGTAAGCCTGCAGATTCAGTGGTTAAGGCCAAAGGGAATTACAAGAACAAGAGCAAATCTAGGAAGCGTTTATGGTCACCGGAAGAAGACGAGAAGCTGATGAATTACATGTTAACAATTGGACAAGGGTGTTGGAGTGACGTAGCTAGAAATGCAGGCTTGCATAGGTGTGGCAAGAGTTGTCGCCTTCGTTGGATTAATTATTTGAGACCTGACCTTAAGCGCGGTGCGATTTCTCCACAAGAAGAAGAACTAATCCTTCGTTTGCATTCCATTATTGGCAATAGGTACTCTCTCTCTCTCTCTGCGCGCGCGCGCGCGCTCGCCCCCTTGGAAAAAGCTACAGGCTCTTGTTTCGAAACCATCCTAAACTTCCCCTAAAAAAGAATGGATAAACCATGCAATGAGCTCAAAGGAACTGACAGTAAATATTTTCAGTACTTGCAATAAGTTAGAGTTTCCTGTACATTTGCTTCTTACTAATATTAACTTGGAAAATTGTTGGATTCATGGATGCAACTTTTAATTGTCCAATGAATTTTAGTGGTTTTATGTAGGGATTAACTTTATTGACATTAAACAGTTTAAAAAGTAATATCCTAAACTTCTGAGAGTGTAAATGCAAACAAGAATGTCCAATCAAAAAGTTTTCAATTATCTATACTAATCAATTTCTGCTTAATTTGGAAGTTATATATATACTGCTCAACAATGCTTTGATTTTATGCTTCCATGTTGAGTTTTTTTGTTAAACCAACATGATTCTAAAAGCTTAACAGTCGTAGAGATGGCAAATGTATACATCTAAATTTTTTCTTAATCCATTGTTGTTCTTCATGTGCATTTAATTAGATGTCAAAGTGGACAAAACAATCACGCGTTCAATTTTTTCCACTATATCTATTAGTGGAAATTGTGCGCGTACATATTGACCTTACAGTACTGGGGACTTGTGTTGAACATAAAATTTTATATGTAGATCAAGATTTACATAATGCCACATCTATGTCCCGAAGTTACTTTTATATACTATATTTGTCTCTATGTCTCGAAGTTACTTTTAGATGAGGTGATTTAAAATTCTCATAACTTCAAATAACCTTAACTGATAGCAATGAACTTAAGCTGCATAGTTGATCATGTATTCGTGTTTAATGCGTACCAGGTGGTCTCAAATTGCTGCACGTCTTCCAGGGAGAACTGACAACGAAATAAAGAATTTTTGGAATACTACAATAAAGAAGAGGTTGGAAAATAACAATATCACTTCAACGACATCCTCTCCAAACAAATGCAGTACTGTCTCAGTATCAGATACTGTTACAGGAGGAATGCTAATGCCTTTGCACAACTACGCATATAACGTTGTAAACACATGCATGGATTCATCTTCTTCGAGCAGCCATTTCAACCCTTTTCCACCAGTTAACAGCAGTTTCGACGCAAATGGTTCATCTGTTGTAGGTTCATTGAATTTGCCTATATATGTGACACAAGTTGGTACTGCAACAGGAAATCGAGGGGGATTAGAGGATTGTGGAGTGATGGAACAGTGTTTAAAGGGGTTCGAAAATGACATTTGTGTTCCTGCATTAGAGGGTATCGGGGTTGACAACATTAATAATGGCGTCAAGAGTAGTAATCATGTCTTTGACAAGAAAACGGTCATTAATAATAATAATAACTTGAATAATACTGAAAGCATGAAATTAGAGGATATGGTTGGGTTTGGAAATCATTGGCAAGGAGAAAACTTCAAATTTGGAGAATTAGATTGGGAGAATTTGTTGGCTAATGTCTCGTCTTTACCTTATCTTGATTTCCAAGTTCAATAATCTCTCTCTTTCTGAATAAATCTTGGGATACTTCTTGAGCTTTGGTGGATCAAATTATGAATATATAAGTGAAGAAGAAATAAAGGCAAATTGTTGAGTTGTGCTTCGTTCTTTTATATAGATGGAATAATATGTGAAAAATGGTAACTGAACATTGAGAAGAAGCAGACAGAATGAGGCTAGTGTCAATTCAGTGGAAGATAATTAAGATTTTCGTTTGTCCATTAATCTCATTCCTCTTTATTCGCCAAATCTTGTTCCTAAGATCCCTCTTTCATGGCTAACCAGCAGGTCGCATATGTCCGTTCCTAGGTTGTACTAGGCGACCACTCAGCTCTTTGTCAGCAGCCAAGAGCAGTTTCAAGATAATCGCTGGTCTATTTCACCTTTTTACCTATGATCCATAGTTTTGTAAAATGTCTTCGACTCACGAGGAACAACGTTCAAATTTCATTACTTGCTTCAGCAAAATCCTCATCTAGTACAAGTATTTCAACAAACAAAGAGAAAAAATTAGTTTATGATAGATGATCAACAAGAAGGTCAGGTGTTTGCCACAACAATTTGTGGCTGCTTTCACATACAAACGTTTTGTTGTGTTGCACTCGATCTACCCCCTCCCACAAGCTTGGACTGTAATTGATGGAAATTTGCATTAGCTTGAAATTGTGGTGTCCGTATCAAGACACTACAACATTTTATAATATTTAAATAAAGCATTCTTGTTGGTAATACTATAAAATAAAAATGATTTTGATCTTAACATTATATAATAGCGTTCATTGAAAGGCCACTAAATTAAGCGGCCAAAATGCTTCCCTCCATATTTCACCCAAATATTGGCTCCCCTATTTGTACCCTATTTTCTTTCTTTCGTCGAATCACATCTCCGCTTCTTCCGTGGCGATTCATTTTCAATTTCTTTTCTTCAGCAAATCACTTCTCTACATCTCTTCCCATTTACATTTCTTCATCTTTCAAATTCCCCAAAACGCGGAGCTCTCGTCAGTTCAATCCAAAATGAGGTTCTTAAAATCAAACCCATTTCACAGGAGATCTATCTCTCTTTACCTTTCCTTGATATTTCTCGTCGTCCTTTTTCTTTTCCCCTCCTATGATTTCTTCTCAGGGATTTATTTATTTTTATCTTTTCTATATGTTCAAATTTTGTTCTTGATATTCTGTGATATCTTGTTTTTATGTTTGAAATAATTAGGAAATGCTTTGAGTATTTACTGAGACTGCAACGTTGCTACTTCAGCAAAGGCTTTGAGTACCAATGAAGCGATAAGATTTCTGGCATGATCACCTTTGTTACTTTGACTTGGAATCAGTTCTAAGTTTCCTTCCAACATCTTTAACATCTTATAATTTTGCTGGAAATTTCCTTCTGACCAATAGCAAAACTATCCACCATTTTCTCTATTCTTTCCAGCCGATTCTCCATTGCATGCTTTGTTGCTCGATTCTGATGGCCAATTGTTATATTTGTGTTTTCTAGTAAGAAAATTAAAAGATGGTATACGTTACTTCGAGATAATCTTCACCTCCATAAATAAGTTTTTTGAGGTACGTAAACCTCCAAGACAAACTATATGCTTGCAAGCTACCATTCTGGAATTAATTTTATACATCGACATAACGGTTCCATGTATAATGGTAGAACTGAACTGAACCGAACCAAACTGAACTGAAAGCAGTTGGTTCCAGTTAAACATAATAATAATGTTATTGTAAAATTAAAACATAAAAATGCAATAACCACCCGTTGGCTAGTATATGATGGTCAGATGCAGCTAGAACTACTAGATCTTCAAAAGAAATAAACAAGAACTTGAATAACATGTATACCGAAAGAGGAAACGGACATCTAAGCACGAAAAATGCAGGAAATTAGCAACAATGGAAAAAATCAATTTAGAGGGTGGTTGTTCGGGGTGTTGGAGATGGCAGCGCTAGGCTTTGGGAGGGTTGCAAATCTGATGTTGATGATTGAAAAGTTGCTCTACAAGTAATATGTTAACCACACTAGTAACTCGCTAACATGATATGTTACCTAGAGAAATCAATCGGTGGCATAAGGTGGCGATGATGGTGGGAAACAATGATGGACCGACTAGTGTTAGGGTATGGAATAAGAGTAACGCAGAAACACATATGTAACTCTAAAACAAAAAATAAATAAATAAAAATTTAATACATATGTGAGAAATATATATCTAAAATAAGGTAACAAAGTAATTTATAAAAAAAATTAATAAACTAGTAACACATGATAATAAAATGTAAAATAAGGTAATAAAGTAAAAATAAAAAAACAAGTATAATAGTAGCACATGTTACTAAAATGTAAACTAAGTTAACGCAATTAAAAAGAAATGAAAACCACTTTTTAAAAATTTTAGGGACCGTTCTCTTTGTATTTCAATTTTCTGTTTTGAGTTTTGAAATCATTTTGAGTTTTGTATTTTGAGTATCCATTTTGAAATTGTTGAAAATGTTTTTTTTTTTTGTCATTTTTAAAAACGGTTGAGAAAAAAAAAAAAAAATCCCTAAATACATTTACTCTTTCTCTGTAACATGTCGGAACCCCATCCTACGACCATCGTCTTCATCGCGAACCATCACCAGTCGACTGCCCACCTTTGGACGACTCAAAAACAACCTTCAATTTAGTCCAAACAACAATTAATCAAAATGAGGGTCAAGCTCCCGTTTCGCACACAGTCGAAGAAATTTGTGATTCCGACGACGTCCATTCAACCTATGGTCACGGACCACATGGGTCACCTTCCTCTCCCTCGACGCACCTAACCCAACCATAGGTCAAGCCCAATTTCAATCACAGCTAGCTGATTTTATGGGTGAACTTAGGGTTGAAAACTGGAAACTTGTGGTGGTGGTGGTGGCTCTGGTTGGTGTTGATGATGGTGGTGGCACCGTGAAGTAGGGGTTTTTGTGGTGGTGGCGATTTTTGTGGTGGTGGTTCTGGTGACGGTGGTGTTAGTTGGGGTGATGTTGTGCTGTGGTGGTGGTTCCGACGATGGTGGTGGTTGGGGTGATGTTGAGGCAGTGGCGACTGGTGGTGTTTTGCAGGCGGCAATGGTGATGGTTGGGGGTGATAGTAATAGAAAACAACGAAAACGCATTTTGAAAATTTTGGCCAAATTATAACTGAAAACACTCAAAACGACAAATTTGTCCTTTTGAGTTTCCTTTGTAAATTTTAAACTTGTTTTCAAAAATACATTTTCGAAAATATGAAAGAAAATGCGTTTTCATTGTTTTGAAAAATCGAAAATAAAAAACAGCTTGAAAACGGTAAAGAAAACAAACTCTAATAGATTTAGCACGTTTGTAGGGATTAAAATCAATTTTTTAGTATATTTTAATAAAAAAATGATGAAGCATGTTGTTAAAATTAATTGTTAACTTTGATTTAAATTAAAATCTGAATTTTAATTTCTACCAAACAATGGCCTAATCTATTTGACAGATGATCCCACATTATTACTCATAGAAGTTACTCGGAGAGTTTTAGTCACGCATCAATGAATTTTAGATTAATTACAAATTTACAATCTAAATGAGTTGACATCTGTTGTTCAAAATTAATCTACCAATGATTTATCGATACATCATATCAGTGGATTTTAGATTAATTACAACATGAACACGGTGTTCTAAAAGTAGATCAATGGAAGAAAAACAAAATCAAATTTCTATGGAAATAATTAAGTTTTAAATTATTAAAAGTGGACTAATTATACCATTATTCAGTAACTTAAAAAGTTAAAATTCAATCACACTTTGTGACTTTTTAAGACATAAAGACAAAGAAAGAATTGAGCCACGACCCACGAATCAATGACACACTCATCATCTCTTGTCCAGTCGAATGATGAATCACGAAGACACGAACTGAAACGTGTAACACTTCTTCAAGTGCACGTGTAACTCTCACTGACCATCAGATCAGGTCAAATCCAACGGTCAAGTAAAATAGAAAAAAATAGGCAAAAATAGGCACATGATCATGTTGGACCGTAACTTCCGTTAGTACCTCATTAGATGCCCCTTGTGAAAATCTGAACTGCCACTTTCACTTCACTTATCAGATTTCTTGCGGACAAATCTCTCCTGTTTTAAGCAAAGAAGTGATTCTTTTTCACTTTTATTTCAAGAAATCATACCATTAGTATTCGTTATTCTCTCTTTTTGTTGAATAATTTTTGTGTGGTTCTTTTTCTTTTACGTTTTTCTTGGTGATTTTGTGAATGCTGAGGGATTAGACGAGTGTTTTTGGTATTTTGGTTTATGGGTTTGATTTATGACTGATTGTACACTAAGGAAGCGCTGACAGTTCAAAAATGGCGGGTGAAATTGAAGAGCCTTTCAGGTTTAATTTTCAGGTACCTTTTTATGAATTTTTATTTTTGTTCGTTTTTTGGAGGTTTTGGATCCGTTGATATGATGAAGTAATGATTTGATCTGTGTTTTGTGGGGGCATAATGAGTTTGTTGCTATGATTCTACCTTTTCTCGTTTTATTTCAATTTCGATCTTGTATGAACTTTGTTCGAATCATGTAATGTTAAATTTATTGGTTTCAGATACGTTTTCCAGAAGATGTTATGTAGTTTGAATTTTTGATTAAAAGTGAATTAATGTGCACGGCAAGCTAGTTTTGACATCAGATCAGACTCTGACTCAATGTTGAACACAGTTTCTGATGGCGTAAAACTGTCAACATTCTTTCAAAAACATGGAATGGGCACCCTGGAATTAAAGTTATATGAGATTGTGGTAGCTCATGTATAAACAATACGGTCTTGTTTGGGTTGCAGTTCTTGAAATGATTGAATAGTAGAATGGATAAGCGATAAAATCTATATCTATTCTGGGATGTCGATGATAATGGAGATATCCTTGTTTCTTTTAATTATAATCACTACTATGTACTAATGTTGCGCTTAAACGATATAACTATATTAGCATTGGAGTCTTTAATAAGGTCTAAATCTATGTTTATATATGATTGATGAGATGGAAATCGTTACTCTGTAAACTATTAGATAGTTTTATCAAATCAAGAAATAAATATCTAGTGTTTCCAGCAGCATGAAATTGAGGCTTCAAAATTGGAAGTCTATAAATGATTATAAAATCATCTTTAATTGAGTATAATAGTATGCATTATAAATTTAAAGCATGTTAACATTAATTACCAGGATCAAAATTTCTAGTTCAGCTTTCAATATTGTAGACATTTATAATATTCGTGGCTTTCTAACATACAGGAGGAAATTTTCTTAATTAAAATTTACTTTAGAGAGAATGAACTCATACAATCTAGCTTAAGATATTAGGACACCAAAGTCAAATCTTCATTGCTATTATTAATCAAAGATCAGCTGAATTTTCACAAGGCAATGGCTGAAATCAATTCTAACTAATGGGAACATGTAAACTTGTTGACATATTTGTTTTTTATGTCTCATAATAGATACTATATAATTCCATTTACTATATTTTCATGTATCCTTACTTTCACTTCTCAATGTCTACTTTCTTGAAATGAACAGGCAGATACTTTACACTCTGGCTCTATCTCATTTGGAAGGTTCGAAACAGAAGCTCTTTGTTGGGAGCGAAGATCATCCTTCTCACACAACAGATATCTGGAAGAGGTAGAGAAATACTCAAAACCAGGTTCAGTTACGGAAAAAAAGGCGTACTTTGAGGCTCATTTTAGAAAGAGGGGACTTCTTGGTCAGAGTTCATCTGAATGCCAGAATGGGACAGAATATCAATCCAGTGAAAATGACATCTCAGAAAGTGCAGGGTATGATGAGCAACATGAGCACAAGGATGAGGGCAACTGTTCTGCACGTTTTCATCAGAGTTCACACTGCTCAGTGCGTGACAGAGAGCATGAAGTTACTGAATCAGAATCTGAAAGAGAAGAGTTTGCTACTTCATTTTATGAACTTCAGGTTCAATCTGCATCTGATACCAACGCTGCAGACTTTGTTACTGAACATGAAAAGACAGAAGAAGCAAATCACGCTGAATTCGGCAAGTTACTTCCAACCAATTCTGAGTTGGATATTGACATAGAACAGAATGTTCAGGAAGAAGGATCCAGTTTGGATACAAGGCATATGACGAAAGACATTGACTTGCACCCTAATAATCATGTTGCTGAGGTAAATATTGGTGCTAGACCAGAAAACCAACAAGGCCACTTGGGCCAGTATTTTGAGGTGAGAACGTTATGAATAAAGAAAACCAATGAGGCCGGTATTTTCTCTTTCAATAGTTCGAAACTAGATGTGGTGATTTGATTCTGTAACGAAGTTTTAGACTATGATATCGAGATGTTAGTGGCTAGATGCATTTGGTAATGAAGTTTATTTTCTTTATTGTGTTTGGAGTAGTCTTCTCTTTCTTGAATAAGATCATTGTGCCTATCACACCTTTTCCTTGCTTTACATGGGCTACTATCTGGAATATAGGGGAGGATTGCATCAGGAATCAAACAAGTGATCCCAAGATTGACATCTCGAGTTAGTGTTGCACACGAGAAGAGAAGTACGATTAGTGAGGCTTATAAAGGTTCTGGAACAAAACCTAGAGTAAAAGTCAATGATACTCCAGTAAAATCCAAGGCAGAAAGGAAGACTCCACACGCAGTTGCTCAGAACAAGTGTTCAATGCACAAATTGCCTAAATATGAGGTGATTTTTCACTTATGTGGATACTATTCATGTGATAATTTTCAAATCCAAATCAAGTACATTGTTTTTGCTGTCTTCGTATAATTTTTAATTGTTTGCCGCTTCTGTATCATTTTGTATAATCAGTATTCTTGGACTATTATGATGTTCGTGTAATTGATTGGCTCTCCCTTTCCACAGGTTTTACCAGGTTCAAAGGCAAAAGTTAGCCCAGAGATCAAAAGGTAGTTATTGTCTCGTTCTGAACTTCTGGTAGTGTGGTGGAGCCAAATTTGTTTTTCTATCATAAATTGAAATACCAATGATCACCTCCTTCTGATTTCAGCGCTAAGAAACAATCTGGAATCCATCAAGTTTCAGTGTCTCAGCCTTCGTCATCACAGTTGACTGCCACTACTGCACGTCAAAGAGCAAACAGGTTCTTACAAGAAAATAATTTACATTATATTTGTGCGATGAGTTTTTCTGATCTCATATATGTATAATGTCGCTTAGGCTCTCACAAGCTGCAAGTTTAACACCAGGCATAAGGCAGAGAGTCTCTGATTTCAATTTCAGAAGTGGTGAGCCTGCAGAGAGAAGGAAACAGGCAAGAAAGCTTACTATTCCATCAAATGAAGCATGGTTATAAAACAACTACATCTCAAAGTCTGATAAAATTAATTTATATTTGTTTTAGTATCATATGAAGTTAGAAGGGAAAGTGCATGCAAAGGAGACTGAAATTGACCACCTTCAAGCAAAAAGTCAGGTAACACTAGAAAATATTTTTAACCAGAAAAGAATTTCTTTTCTTGTTTACTTCAAAATCAGGGCACATGGATGGATTACCTAAAAATTATTTGGAAATTAGCATTTGTTTCTCGTGGATATACTGATAATTATGTTAGTTTTTTCTAGAAGAGTCGAAATTGAGTAAAAGAAATGTGTATCCTACCATTGCCCTATTACTTTTGTGCCTGTTTACTCACATTGTAGTTTGAAAAATGTTAAGTTGGCTTTTGTTTTTTGCAGGAAAAGGAGAAAGTAGAAATTAAACAGTTGAGAAGAAGCCTCAACTTCAAAGCTACACCTTTGCCTTCCTTCTATCGTAGAGCTGGGCAAGGGTTAGATAGAAGCAAGGTACATAAAAAATCTACTTTGTTCTTCTAATGCCCTGAGTAACTTTGAGACGTCTCATATTACCCTCTCTAGTGTTATTGGATCAATATGTTTCCTGCATTTGACTAAATCCTTTTACTAAAGTAATCATTTGATCTTCTTCATCAATCGAGTTCTTGAGAACATTTTGTTTTTTAGTTGTGATCATCATGGAATACTGCAAGAAACAGAGTTTTTATAATTCTAAAACCTATACTTAGATTTAGATTAACATGGTTGCAAAATGTGCTTTCTCATTTTACTTAGCCCTAATATTAATATTAAAGAAAGGATTACAAACCAGACGGAATCGAAGTTCCATTTCGTGTTTCCTTTAATTTTTGCCCAGAAAAACAAATTTTAAACCTTGAAACATGGCACAATATTGTTCAAGTTCAAGAAAGATCTTTAATCATTCGCACAAATGAAGATAGAATGATGTCACAAGAACAAATTAGTTTTTTGAAAAAGTAGAAATTGTAAATAACTTGCTCAGAGGCCTTTGCTTGATCTGCTTCTTCCTGTTTCCAGGAATGAACAACAGGATAAAACAATGATTTTTCTATTTTGGTAATTATAGGCGTGTTTGGTAGAACTCAAAATTCAATTAAAATTGAAAATATAGCCGTTATAGAGTCCCACTCGTCTAATAAAAGTCAACAATGACGGCTAATTTTTCAATTTCTAACAAACACACTCTATGTGTATATATTCTTATTAAAGATGTATAATTTAAGTTAGTGACTCTCTCGTATTTGGTGGACGGCTCTTTTTAGTGATTTAATTTTCCTGCCCTTTCATACAGTTCTTATCAAATTCATACAGAGCAGAGTTGTATCTGAGGCTTGTAGAAAATTACTACAATTCAGTTACATCTTGAATGTAACTTTCATTTACTTGCCCTGTCAAAGCCAAAACCTACTATCTTCGATATTATAATTTTTTAAATATTTTATCCATGGACATGATTTTGAATTGTTATGCATCATGCTCTGCATTTCTTTGTGATTAATTTTCTGATCAAGGTTTTTTATCATAAAAAAAAATAGCTCTAAACTGACAGGTAATCTTCAGATAGAACAAATTTCAAGTGTAAGTACAATTTTTTTGTGGACAGTTCGCTTCACATCACATCACTTCGCATTTTGTTTCTTTGGGTTGATATTGTTCACTTGTCATAATTTCTTTAATATGCCCTTTATTCTTCGGTATTTGCATTACAGTTTTTTCTTAGCTTTGCAAAGTACTTTCAAATAATTTAGTAAAATCATCAGTTAGTGAAGAATTTGATCCCTTGGATGCTTTGTATGCAGGCCACAGCAAGTAACCCTGAAACAAGAACACAAAGGACTAAATCTTCAAGTTCCGGCATTAGAATTTCTGAAAGATCTTCATCAAGTTCGGGCAAAGGAGCTAATCAAGCCCTTCTCATAAGCAAACCTGTGAAGTCTCCATTCGTCTCAGGAGCAACCAGCTGCCATTCAACAGTCACTTCTGATAGCACACCATCATCTCCAGCATCTATGGAAGGAGAAACCTGCAATAATCATCCAATGCAGGCTGCAGTAAACAAGACAGAAGGTGGGATGAAACAGCAAGAGAAAGAGAAGCATATAAATGTCCGGTGCCATAAAGTGCCAGAAGGCAACAAGATTTATAAAGGTCCAAAAGTTGATGGAAAGCAGAAGCCAAGAAATGGGAGGCATGGCTAAACTGCAGTTGACAGTATTTCAAGAACTGGTCGCCTAGCAGTTGGCGTTGCCTCATGAATGTTAGTTTCTTCTCCGTAAGAGCATGTTCCCTTGTGGTTCGTCCAGCATAAACTGTATCCCAGCGTCAAACTGTATCCTTGTATTTACGGGGTTGTACAAGGCAATATTTGTTATTAAAGGGAGTTTGATTTCCCCACCATATGTTGTATGCGATGTATAGTGTAGTTCGATAGGTATTAATAACTATGCATATCGTTTGAGAACTCAAATGTGCCTCCTAAATTGTATTGCTACCACAACGTGACACGCTGGATCAACTTAAGTTTATGAAATTATCAACTTAGTGTGGTATCCTATTTGTTGATAGATATTAGTAGATTAAAAATTGCCAACTGGTGTACTACCTTATTTGTCTTTGCTCATTTTCTGATGCAACAGTAGCCGAATTTTCAGACGGTGCATTGAATTGTGGAGAACCTTGCATCATTTTTGCTTCAGTTTTTGTTGAGTTTTCACTAAAAGTTAATAAGCAATGACGTGCAAATTTCTTGGCTGATGCTGGCTCATCAAATGGACTTTCTAGCTCCAGCATAAACAAAAAAGTTTATCGTCTCATGGCTGTGGCCTAGTAGAGTGCAAGTCGAGCGTCCACACTACCCATATGGAAAATGCAACACTCTTAGAGTCCGTTTGATAAGGTCCAAATTTCATGGAAAATCGGAAACATTTTCCATTTTTTCACTTTTCATGTGTTTGATGCGTCTTTTTTTTCTAGGGAATCCATTTTC
>CAIGRQ010210288.1:0-22245 GCA_903798375.1 Fraxinus sp. D2006-0159 | reverse complement strand
AATCAGTTGCTTTGCACATGCGTATGACCATCTCTGCTTCTCAATTGGGCCAAAAATGCAAGGGGAGGCATCTTCTGAAAGAACATAATATGCAGGATCCTGATGACAAGTAATGATTCATAAGATTTTCTATGAAAAAGTATATTAAATATTTAAGACTCCTTTGCTGACAACGCAAGTTATCTCATCAATAGACATCTTTACAAAATACACTAGTTTCCTCCACCATTTTCTTATAGTCAAAATCCAAAACACATTCATGGAAAGTTTTGGGAATTCTAGTTGATGTTCACAAACAAGGAAAATAGGGAATTAAAAACATCATCAAAACAATTAGCTTAACACATTCAAATTTGTAACTCATTGAGCAAATAATGATTTTAATGTTAATTGAAAAGATGCTCTGTAATCAAATCACTTAATTTATAAAAATAAATAAAGAAAGTAAAGAGTATAGTCAGATCGCTAATTGAATTACCCAAATTCAGAGGATTAACAAATTAAACTCACATTCAATATATAAATCGAATAATTACAAAACGACTAACAACCGTCAAATAAGAAATGAATAATTTAATCACAAAACTTAAATCTCCAATCGGAAAATGAAAAAGAAACTGGATGTGAGCTTCAAAACTTACGGTGGTAATTGAATGTAAAATATTGAGCCGGTCACGATCCGATAAAGAATCTTAATCCGCAAATCTGTGATGTTTTGATATGTCAGTGTACAAGAACTTGAAAACCTAAAAGAAATAATACAAAACACACCTGACACCTGTGCTGCTATGTGAGTGGGGGAGGGTTGGATGGTCTGAGAGGAGAGAAGAGGAGAGATAGGGGGATTGAGCGAGAGACCAGAGTGCTGCGCCGCCGCGTGATTCATGAAGGCGATTTGACTTTTAGCCTTTAGGGGTTTGGTTTTTAACGTCGTTTTTTTTTAAAAAAAATTTTGGGTTTCGGGTTGGGTCGGGTCGGTTTCAATCGGGCTTGGGTTGTTAACCCATAACCCGACCCGAAACCCGCCCAAAAAAAGTAAAAAACCGATCCAAACCGGTCGGGTTGGGCGGTTTATTCGGGTTGGTTTGAGTTTTGCCCACCCCTAGTCAGGTTTATGTTGGAGGTGTTTCGTTTTATTCATACAAGTCATTCTCGTTGCATTCATCACCATGCGACCATTTGTTAAGACTAAAGTAAAGAAAGTAATCATATCAAATTCAAATGGAAGCCATACTATTAAATACCAATGTACTTAATGTCAGCATATAGAGGAATGGTGTTTGACTTGACGATTATGTTATTAATTTAGTAGAATTGTAGATGTGAGGCATCGGTATGCAGTTGCGTTAACCGTGGATATAAACAAGCTAATTGATTTGAGCCAATTTGATATTACTTGGAATAGGTTTATAGGGCCTCCATTGTCCTCGTGAAACCTATTATATTTTGTGAGTGTTGGAGGCTCATTGGCAGCATGCTGGAACTTGGTCTCCCTTATATTCACAAAGTAAGAGAACAATAGAGTAAATAACCAGAGGCTTTCATCTCATGTTTAAAGCATCACCACACAAGTAGATCTTGCATAAAAAACAAAATACGTGGGGAGTACACTGGATTTGCACTGTCAATATGGTTGCTGTTCTACTGTTCTTCTTCCAACTACTGCACATGCCCTCAAGAAGATAATAAACCCCTGTTGAATATGTATTGGACTCTGACATTGTATGAAATCTCGTATGTGTTTGATATGTTGTACTAAATTACTAAACCGAGATATTGGCACTAGCTAGACCCTTCATCATCTGTTTGGTATTTGTTAATTATCCCATGCTCAACCCATGATCAAATCGATACTGAAAATTTTTGCTATTTTAAAAATTTGTTTATCTGACTATAATATTAAAAATTCTTGATCCATGGATACTTGTGATGCATGCACCTTCCTGTTTGTGATAAATTTCTATTGTTTCATATCAAGTAGAAGTTTTAGTTCACCGCTAACCTATTTTTACTTCTCGGCATTAGTGTACCTACATGTTCGGTGACTACTGCTTAATATTTACTGGATTATCGCTTTTCAACTAATTAAAATATGATTGTCCTACTATACTGAATTCTATTTTTATATGATGATAGGAGCGAATGGAAGCCAATAATTTATTTGCATCAAAAGAAGCTGAAGAAGAAGCTAAAAAAGAATCTGTGAAGACATTTGTACCTGGTGAGCTCCCAAGCAATCAAGAGTTACCAAAGGAGGAGCAAACACCCAAACCGGTTGCTCCCACACCTGAGCAAATTATAGCTATTAAGGTACAGTCTAGTTTTGATTTGTTTTCGTTCTTCTCCCCTTACAATATGAGTGCTTGTTTGATAAAATTTTATCAATTTTTCAATTGGTCTAACTTTAATTGTAGCCACACATTTCATGGAACCCACAACTTTATCAACTTTTCAATCACACGTCATTAGCTTTTATAAAAAAACTCCTGAAAAAATTTATGATCTGCCACGGCCAGTAATAACTTTTGAGAAGATTTGAGTAATGAAAATTGGGAGAAAAGTAGAGAAGGTTCAGTTTCTCTTGTTTGTTGAAGGGAGGACAATGAGATAAAAAGAAAGTTTAAGAAAAGGAATATGAAACTCAACTGAATAAGATAAAAGGTTTGTTACCTTCCACGAGATTCTAGAAAGTGATATCTCCTCTCATTTTCTCTCACCAAACCGTCAATACTCTAATTTCCTTCTTCTGTTCTGTATCGTGCTTATATCTTTATTTGAATGGCAATAGTGTGTGTATTCTTCCTTTCTTTCCTCAATGCATGTAGCACATTTTTAACTTTCTGATAATAAATCTGCAGGCTGCCATTGTGAATTCTCAAACTCTGGAAGAGGTGGCCAGGCTTGAAGAGGTAATCTCATTTGTCAATGCAAATGAAAATAAATTTCAGTTTAAATTTATTTTTTCTTTGCTGTTTTACCTAGTCTGGTCCATTTACTCATTTCTAGGCTTTTGTTCTTATTTCAAGCTTTTGCTCAGATCGGATTGATTCCATTATTTATTTGAATTTCTATAGGCGCTAAGGTCAGGCCTGCTTCCGGCTGATCTAAATATTGATGGTGATACCACGGCTAAAAATGGAAGCGTCCAAGATGACACAATGATTACTGATGCTGAAAAGGAAGCAAATGACGAACCAAGAAACAACGAACCCGAACAGAAAGATGATGGTCTAGCAGAAATGGAACAGGTAGTAGTGATGCTTGCATTTTCTCTGGTGACCTTTGCTTGTATACAACATAGTGCCATTGTGATGTAGCTGCATTCATGATATGGATATAGTGAATGGACTTTTCTTGATAATAAATCAATAACCATGTTTCTGAAGTGCTGATTTGCTAAAGGAATCATAAATAAGCGCCACCATATTTACAACGATTTACAGATAATACTGCACTAGAAAACAATACGTGAATTTAGATTTTTTTATGGATGCTCTAGCTTGTGCTTTTGACCTACTCAATTCATTATCATTATTTAGTGCTTGGTATGGGTGTAATTTTGTTAACCAGAGCCCAATGGTGCCTCGGCCCCAAAACATGATACCCTAACAAACGAATTGTTGAATTGCATTGTACCAGTCTCTGTACTCTGTTCTCGAGTCCTTGCGTTACAGTTATTGCTTTCTTGAACTCCCAGTTCTTTCTCTTCTTTCTTCTTCTGAAGTAAGCTAACATCCATGTTATACTCTGCTTGATAGATTGCCAGTGTACCTTTGTCTGCTAGCTTGTTTATGGTCCTAATATTATTTCTTGTACGCTTCTTTAATTCATTTCAGGAATAGCGTGGAGCGTGTCAATGTGCAACGAAAATAAAAAATGCACCGTGGATTGAGGTTGATAATGCTAGATCATCAGTACCTTTTTATAGCAGAAATTCGCATGTGGTATTTGTCTGTAATGTAGATGTCATTATCCGGTGTAACATTAAAAATTTGATTTATACCAAGTTTTGTTCGCTGAAATTGGTGGATGGTTATTGGGGTCATGGGGTGGGGTTAAAACTATTGCTTCTTAGAACTTGAGTTGTTTGGAGAAGAAAATATTCGAGCATTTGTATTTACTTCTGGGTGGCTATCAACCCGAATCTGTTAGTATGGACCATTTTTTTACACGACCCTAAGTCTATAGGATCTAATCTATGGAGCAATTTTTTAGTGCATGTTGTGCTCGGTCCTTTATTTGATAGAAAGGGATCTTAGTATTCTCCGAATTGGAAGGAATTACATTAGGGTCCGTTTGATTGCAAGGGTGAAAAATGGGTGGAAAGAAAATATTTTACTGGGAAAAGATTTTTCTAGAAAATATTTTACCGTGAATTGTAATTAAGTGTGTTTGATTGATATAATTTTTTACCCGGAAAATTTTTAAAATTTTGGATCTTCTTGTTCACGTTTGACTTTATTTTACATGAATATTGTTTATTAAAATGAATTTTTTTGTACTATTGGTTATAAAATTTGTTAACATTGTAGAAAAAAAAAAAAAAAAAAAAAAAAACCAGAAGAAGAAATGGTGGGTATTTTTTAAAATTTTTTTAGATCTTTTTGTTCACGTTTGACTTTATTTTACATGAAAATTATCCATTAAAATAATTTTTTTTTTTTTTACAATTGGTTATAAAATTTGTTAACATTGCCAAAAAGTAAAAAAAAAAAAAAATTTGCTCGAAAACTATTTTTCATCAAAGTTTATTGTTCGTTTAGGCTTCGTTTGATATGAAAATTGTCCATTAATATGATTTTATTTTTTTTTTTATAATTGGTTATGAAATTTGTTATAATTATAAAAAAATAAAAAAATAAAATAATAAATAAAAAATTGAAGGCAGAAACTGGAAAATCAATTCCCACCATGATTTTTCCAAATTTTGAGGAAAACCAAGCACATGCAGTAAAATCAAGAAGACATTTTTCCTTTCAAATTTGGCTCATCAAACATGCAATTAGGTGGGAAAAGGAAAATATTTTCCTAGTTCCATTGAAAATAATTGATATCAAACGGACCCTTAGATTTATGAGCTGAATAGCCGTCTGTATGTAGTGTTTGATTAATTACGTATTAATCAATACCCAATTGATTATTAGAGAGGTTAGTTCATGTTGAAAATGATACGATTTTTCTATGCCTTGGCTATAAACCATTTCACTATCTTTTCCTTCATATTTTTCCGAATTTTACTAGCTCTTGTTAAAATGGCCATTTAACTTATGTTTTTGAAGAATGTATATTGAAAATTATCCTCCAAAATATGTACTGAATTATAATTGATAATTAGAAAAAGCATGATAATTCAAAGATAAATAAGGATTTTACTACTTTTATATTAAAATAGTACATAAGCGGTTACCGAAAATAATGTTAAAAAAAGATTGTATGAATAAGTTGATTGTTTTTTAAATTGTCAAATTGTAGAGTATCATGTGGTATTATGTAATTTTTTATATAAATTTTGATGTAAATGTAATAAGATTCGGTAAATAAACATGTAACAGAAGAATACTCAAATTATTTTTTAAATTTTTGTGCTTGACAAGAGTGTCTAACTTTATTAAATAATTCAAAGGTAAATAAGTATTTTGCTACTTGTATATTAAAATAATATATAAGCGGTTACCAAAAATAATGTGAAGGAAAAAGATTGGATAAAAAAGTCGCAATAAAAAATAAATTAATTTCATAATGTTACCACTTAATAGTTAATAATAAGACGAAACCAAGAATGAAGTCACTTGGCTAAGAGCATCTCCAACCAAGAGACTCTTTAAACATGAGATGCTCTCTATAATTAAATACATTCAAAAAGTTTTAATTTTCAATGTAGAAAAATAATAAAATAATCAAAATAAAAGCTAGTTAAAATAAAATATAAAAAAATATAATAAATATTTTTGGGAGCAGTAAAATTAAGTGTTAAATATAAAGAGTTTGTTGGAGTACTTCAAAATTTTAACTGTCTAAATTTATAGATGTTCTCCGAATAATAGAATATTATAAAAATAGAGAGTGTCGGAGATGCTCAGTGTTGTTTTACTTGTATTAGGGATGGCAAAAAAATCCACCATGCCCTGCCCCGACGTTGCCCCGCCCTGACGGGTTGGTGGGGTGGGACCGGGAGGGGGTGCCAGGCCCCGAAGCGCCCCGTGAAGAATAAAAAAAATTAAAAATTAAGAAAAAATTAATTAACAAGAAATTTTTGTAAAAAAATAAATTAAAAAAAAAAATTAAACGGGGCAGGAAATGGGGCAAGTTCGTGCCCCGCCCCGCCCCGCCCCGCCCTGTCTAAGATGGGGCAGGGCGAGAGAGTGGTGTGGCGGGGCGGGGTGGGGCGAGGGTGCCCCATTCCGAACCCGTCCCGTTGCCATCTCTAACTTGTATATTAAAATAATATATAAGCGGTTACCAAAAATAACGTGGAAGAAAAAGATTGAATAAAAAAGTCGCAATAAAAAATAAATTAATTTCATAATGTTACAACTTAATAGTTAATAATAAGACGAAACCAAAAATGAAGTCACTTGGCTAATGCCTAATAGTGTTGTTTTACTGTCCGTAAATGATGGCGAACTCTAGAAGAAAAACTTAACTACGCCTACGTTTCTTGAAGCCGATTGTTTACATTTAGTCCTCTCATCTTCCATAATTCTCATCTCTTCATTTTTGTGGATCTGTTTATTTCTTTTCTCTAGCAGTTATTAGTCAAAAATCACATTAAAGAAACAAGATAAACACGCCCATTTGAGAAAGATGAGATCTTTTTCTTGTAATAATTTGTAAATTCAAATGGCTGTATCTATGGCTTCTGCTGGGAGTAATTTTGGGCTCTACACAAATCGAAAAGCATTGGAGAAGAAGCCCAGTTCGAGAACAGCTCATTTCAGATGGTTTATGGGTTTGGATTCAGTTCAAAAATTATGCATTATTCCCAAGAGAAGGTATTATAATATTCACACACACAGAGGCAAACTTGGACCATTTAGTGGGAGTTAAATTATTAGAGTCTGGAAGACTGAAACTGCTGAACTATGTTGAGTTTAATTATTGATTGTTTAATCTGATTTTTTGTATTAGAAGATCGATCAGTTTATAATTTAAACTTCATTAGGAAATCAGAGAGTTTATTTTTTATGTTGGTTCTTGAAATTTTTAATTTGCTATTGCATTATCTACTATTAGAATGTTGGATTTGATAATTGAAATAAATGCCTAATATTTGACATTTTTACTATAATAAATTGTACGAGTTTAATTCCCTTTCCTGTTCAAGATTTGATTTTTAACTAACTAACTAACATTATAATCAGTGGATCGTGTGTTTGTTATCAGTTANCTTTCGATCACATTGACTACTGGCTTTATTTGGATTGCAGCTTATCCAAAGGGCGAATTCTTACTAACAACCAAAACATGGTCATGTGCATAATTTTTCTGCCTCTTAAGATGAAGTGCATAACTCAAGGCATTTGATACGTTTAGTTGTATCATTAAAAGTGCTTTACTTGATTTTCACTGTGTTAATAGTTCATAATTCTTGTGCATCAGATCACCATTATCAACAAGTCTGAATATACCAAAGGCATTTGATTCGCTTAGTTGTATTGTTATAAGTGCTTTTACTTGATTTTCATTTTGGGTTAATCGTACACATTTCCAGTGGATCAGATCCTCGTTTTTAAGGAGTCTGAATATACCAAAAGCATCTCCAACCACAGCTATGGAGGTATCAATTTCTGTTCATGTAATGTATATGACTGTTATTAGCAAATATTCTCATTGATTGTTGGAATGCACAAAGCAGGTGAAAGTTATTACTTATTAGGAAACTGGTACAGTTCCTACTCCTGTAGTTATAATAGATCAAGATTCACCCTGATGCCACTGTTGTGGAAGTTACCTTTGGAGACCGCCTTGGCGCCCTTCTCAACACTGTATGACATTATCCCATTTATTTTTTGAAATGCTCAGTTTATTGGCTAGATGTCCGAGTTTGGACTTGTTGTAATTAGAAGATCGATCAGTTTATAATTTAAACTTCATTAGGAAATCAGAGAGTTTATTTTTTATGTTGGTTCTTGAATTTTTTTTTTTTTCATAAATGTGTAATGACTTTCCGCTCTGTGCAACTTTCTTCTAGATGTTGAATTGGGTTTTCAGGAATCAAGCGCTCGGTATTATTATTCATTGTATTCTCTCTCTCTCTCAGGTGTGTCTATTGAGCTGTAATGTGATGGTTGGCCCATTTATTCAGCATATAAATGTTTGGGACTATTTGAATACATAATGAGAGTTTGTATGATATTGGTCTCTTGGATAAGCTGGAAAACATATTGAGACGTTTAATATGCAGTATTGAACCAGATTAAACGTACAATGAACAAGATTTTAGATTATTTTTCTTCTTTGTACTATCCAGCGCTGTCCAATCCACCTAATCAAACATGCCATCTATAGTTTGTCAATAGCTTAGCTCGATAACTTGATAAAAAAATTAGTATGTAGAAAAAAACCAAGTCACTCAATCTATTGGCTCAAGTGGAGCTTATATGTCGAAGAATTCTTGGGAAATCAAATGTTTGAACTCCATTATAAAGCTCATTATGGAGTAAATCGAAGCTTGAAAATTTGGCTTGGCTTGTTTGCATCTCTCTGTGTGTGTATGCCCACATATACCATGTCATTTTTCCCAAAGAGGATGAAAATTCTAGTTTCCTCAAATCTTTTAGTGCTTAATCAGAGTGAGCATGTCTGTTATGTTAACATAATTGAATAGGATAATAGACAAGATTTTAACTTCCTTTTTTCTTAAGTACTTTTCAGGACTGAAATAGTCTACTCTACCAAACAAACCGTATACGTGTGGAATTTGGATGATCCCAAAATGTTATCTGGTCCAACCCTGAGATGAGTATTGACTAAAATAGCACTAAGGCATAGCCTTTCCTCAGTGAGAAGATCATCACATGGAGAAAATGAGGCAAGTTTTTATCAGATAGAACATCATTCAGTATTTTTTTTATTTAATTCTCTATTTTTCCTTCAGGTTGAGGTTATTCATAATTGATGCAATATTGCAGCTTACTATACGTGGAGACCGCAGATCGTCCTGGATTACTTGTCGATCTTGTAAAGATTATTACTGACATAAACGTTGCTGTCGCATCAGGAGAGTTCGATACAGAGGTAAAGACTCGTTCTCGAGAGACTATTGCCTCGTTTACTACATTATGATCGATATTTCTATGGGAACAACATCTTGTTTAATTTCTGACGCGCTTTTATTGTTGGTTTTTAGGGTTTGTTGGCTAAGTCGAAGTTTCACGTAAGCTACAAGGGTAAAGCTGTTGGCAAGCCCCTTCAACAGGTATGCCAAGCTTTCATAATAGTAGAAGTGATCTTTGACCATGTTTGCTCAGCTTAAAAGTTACCTTTGTGTAACTTTTTTTTACCAAACATGTTTAATGAGGGTTTTCAAAAACTACCCCTTTTTTTTTGTGTCAGCTCTTTGACAAGTGGAAAAACCTTGCAGGTTCTTACGAATAGTTTGTGGTATTTTTTGAGGAGACCGAGCATGGAAGATTCTAGCTTTTGATACATCGAGGGAGAAGATGATGGCAAAAAATCTGTTAATCACACATTTTAGAACTCCTGGGGGTCAATTGACGCGAACAATTATTTAGAAGTGGCAACGCTATATGAAGTTGTACGAAGAAACCGTCATGGTCTTTCATTGTTGGCCTTATTATGGTAGCTATATCTGCAGAAGACATCTTGTCTCATCAACAACAATCTAAGTCTTGGTTTCAATAAGTTCTGAATTGACGACGTGAGCAATTTTTACTATATTCGGTTTGTTGTTACATTTATTTATAGATCCCAAAAAATTAGTGCTTCTCATCTTTCATCTACACAGCTCTACTATGCACACTGTGAATAAAAAGATCAAAGGCTACTAAGTTCATACAATGATGAAAACTTTTATCACATTTTTTGCATCTTTTGAAAGATATTTTCAGGCAGCTTTCTCAGCCAATCAATCATAGGGACTTGCTACAAGTATTACACGCCCGGTTACCTGGCCCACTGTCCCCCTCACAATGTGGAGAGAGGGGGGGAGCAGAATTATTATATTCGCGGTGGGCCCCTCACTTAAGTGAGGGGCGGGGCGGAGCGGGCGTGTAAACGTTCGGGTACCTTTAGCCTTTTCCTCAATCATATATGTCGGTAGGATTATTTCAAATGTACAGAAGAATTTTTCACAGAAATTTCACACCCCTCACATGGGTGGGGCCCACTAGAATAAAAAACGAACCCCCCTCCCTCCGGGGTATTGTGAGTATCCAAGAAACCACCCACCCCTTCTTTCTGTAACCAGTGGCGGACCCAGCACCTGGCCAGCCCCCACGGCCGCCCGTGCTGGGTCCGTCGGAAACTTCAGACGATCGTCAGGAGTCGGGAAGAAGATGAAGAACTGGAGAAGGAGGAGCTGCCGAGCTGGAGTGGACGGGGAGGTGGAAATTTCAAATTTTTTGGGCCTTTCCTTATTTTTTTAAAAAAAAGGCCCAATTGATTAGCCCAAATCCTATAGCCCCAACATTTAACAAAACCAAGTAATCAATCCAATTTCCAAATATCCTATGCAGTGGGCGACGAGGGCGATTGGCGATTGGCGATTGGCGATAGGCGAAATTATTTTGAGGACGGTGGAGGCTGGTGGCTGGAGCTATGAGTTTTTGGGCTGGAAGCTGGGTTGGAGGCTGGAGCAGTGTAGATTGGAGTACTGGAGCTTCTGCCTTCAGGCTTCTTTTGCTGCTTCTCCCGCATTATCTGCTGCAGCTCTTGCCGTTCTGCCTGGTTGAGGTATGTATAATGTATTTTAATTTGCCTATTTGCTATTTGCTTTAATGAATTGTGTGAAATAAGTAAATGAGAATTTATAGATGGGTGCATTCTTTAGACTGTATATTTCTATTTTTGTATTCCTTTATTTTATTTTTTTTTTCAGTTTTTGTTAATTTTGAACTGTGTTTGAATTGTGATTCGGGAGTTTAGGGCTTTAGGAAATTAGGATTTAGGGATAAGTGAATAAAATTAATGGTGAATTTAGAATTTTAGGAAATTAGGATTTACGTTTTAGTACATTTACATATGTATTGAATTGTATTTTCGGCTATACGATCGGTGATTGTCGATCGTTGATTGTCAATCGTCATCGGTCACCGGTCAACGGTCTCCGCCCGTGTTGAACTCTGAGGCTGGATTCGCCCCTGTCTGTAACTGTACGGTCGGTAATTGATGGAGATTTATGGTACAGTGGCTGTGGTAGAAAGGATAAGGATTTCGTGGTTTAAAACTCACTTCGTACATGTTGCTTTAAAAATAAAAAATATGAATTCGATTCCTAAGCCAAGCTAAAATTCTTCCTCACTAGTTCAGTAAAAAAATAAAAATGACGACTTGTTGAGTAAGATCAATCAATATCGACTTAACAACTCCTATCAAAGATATATTTTGTGTGGATGAGAATCTTAAACAATTCCTTTACATTGTCAAATAATCTACTAGTTGGAAAAGTTAGGACAAAAATCTCTTTTGGTTGGTAAGAGTAGGATTTAATCAATGGCAATTTTGGTATGGTTACTACTTAGTCATCGATCTTTAAAAAGTTACTTGTTGCTCACTGAACTTTGCTATATATTACTGTTTGCTCACCGAAATTTAAAAGTTTGCTTGTTCACCTAAATTTGAACAAAGTTAATCAATACTCGCTAAACTTTGCTATAGATAACAATTATGGAAATGATATAGGTGATTAATATGTAACTTTATTTAAATTTGAGTGAGCAACGAGTGACCTTTTGCTGACAAAAGATTATGTCCATGTTTGAGCCCCATTTTCCTAAAAAATACTTTTTAATTTTTTTTTCAATTACATATATTTTAAAATAAATAATTTTACAGGTAAACAATTTTTTTTTTTTCACTCTTAATATATATTCTCCAAACAATTAATATTACAAAATTCATTTCTCTAAAAAAAAAAAAAAATGGACTCAAACAATCCCAGAATCCCTACACTCCAATAGCGTTACATTAGTCATCAAACTTTTTCTTCTTTCAAAATGATTGCTAAAGTTTGAAATTGTTTCAGTTTTGTTCACTAAACTCCTGTTTGGTATACATTAAATTTTTCATTTTCATTCTTCTATTTATTTTCAAACACACATTTTTCAATAAAATAATATTTTCCATCATATTAAAAAAATTTCCTTCTTTTTCAACCACATATTCTCTATTAATCTATTATTTCATAATACATTCTTCCAAAATAATGTGGCTCAAACACACCCTAAGTTAAATTCCGTTAGTTTTTTAACTTAACATCTAACATTGGTAATGATGTCACGTACTAAATCAAATTATCATATGCAATGCAACGTGAGACCAACTTAGAACTGGAAATATTTTCGTATTTAGGTAAGCATATGGTCAAATTCTCTTTTTAAGTATAGGAATACGTAGCGAACGAGTCACGAGAATTCTTGAATGAATGTTGCTCGCCACTTTGGAAAGCCAGAATAAGAGGTTTCTGAGTATTGGCTTATGAGTGTGAGTAGAAACAAAAGCAAGCTAGAATTGGTAGTCACTGGGAATATATATAATATAGGCATTGGCACCGAAAGGAACGAGAGCAAGAGGAAGAGGAATCACATAGGGCAAGACTCTTTAATGATTGTTTGTAAAATTTTAGGCTATTTCAAACTTGGAACTTTGGAGCCTGGAGTAATATGGTTTGTTTGATTCCAACTTGCCAGAAATTCATTATCCATATTCAAATAATATAATATTTTCTCGTCACAAAAAAAAAATAAAAAAAATCAAGCTACATGTACATCTTGTTTTACATCATTTTTCGACATTGTGCCACTTATGAGCACATTATTGAACATTTTTAAAAAAACAGCACACTTTCCCGCCCCAACACTTTTTGAATTTTCACACAATGGGCCCGTTCGGTAGAGATTAAAATCGGATTAAAATTGAAAAACTAACCGTTATTGTGGACTTTTATTAGACAAGTGAGACCCAATAACGGTTATATTTTCAATTTTAATTGAATTTTAATCTCTACCAAACGGGGCCAATGTACAACAAGATGTAGACTATGGAATGTACACTTAACATAATTTAAAAAAAAAAAAAAAAAAAAGGTTTTAGGGCTTAGGGCCTAAGGTTTGGTAGCGAATTTAATTTGTCTTTGAACATTTAAACTCTATGAAAATATCATAAGATCTTAAATAAATTTAATTGTTGATCGTGACATTTGAGTTTGCTCTTGATATTAATAATTTCCAGTGTTTATGGCTTCGAAAATATTTTAAACTTGTCGTATCATTTCGTAGTTCTATTCTAAGGCGTACTAAGTCTCCTTCCCAACAAAGAGCGTACTAAAACTTCTACACATTAATAGTATTCTTGAAATAAAATAGAAATGTATTAATCACTCAACAATTTTGTATGTTATACTCGACAATACTATACCATATAACAAACAAAATTGGACTTTATTTATTTCTTTTAAAACATCTAGTATAATTTTGTTTGGATATGTCAAATAATATATTATAAGTGATACCAACATATTTGATAATACACTTATCCGGACTTAAAAATATAGACATTTTAATAATTCTTTTAAAGAATTATAGCCAAATTTATTGTATATTTCGTTTATTAGGTGAAACTCGATGAAAAGAAGTGAATTTGAAAGAAAGAAGTGAAAATTGAAGGAAAAAGGGGCAAAATTCAAAGTTTGGAGACAAAAATGTAAATAATGAAAAGTTGTGTGAAAGCTCACGATGAAGATCAGAGAATGTTATGGGTCAATTGGATAAAATTAGAAGCTAAAAGGAGTTAAATATGGCCAAAATATTTTCACAAATTAATATTCAGGTACACAAGGATGTTCTAGATTTTCAGTCCCATTTTTGGCTTAATAAACGTTCGAATTGGAAAACAGTTATATCTAATAAAATTGTATCCCTTTGAGTTATCTTTACAATTCAATTTGAATCGTCTCAATCTGATATTGAATGTTATGATAAAAATATTAAAGGAAGTGCAGTGAAGAATTTTACCCGAAAGCGGTGACACCATGCTGTCTTCGCGACGCCACTCCCATGGTGCCTAGGTGCATCTAGGGTGATTTTTTTGCCCAAAGAAACCCTACATTGGACATAAAAGTGAAAAAAGTATAAGTACAAGTTTTTGACACTTTTGAGGGAGTTCCACACAATTTGGGGAAGAAAGAAAAGCACATAATCATCAAGGTCAAAGAGCAAAAGCTAGAGCTTGAAGACTTTTGAGATTGAAGAAGGTTCTTGGTGTAAGGTTTGATTCTTTCCATGATCAAGATTTCAAAACACGGTTATGAACTCTATGCTTTTTGTTTTTCTTTCACTATTATGAGTATCTAAATTCATAGTTAGGACAAACAATGTAATTTATGTGTAACCCTTTATTTATTTTTTTAATTCAAAATTCTTGTTCTGTAAATGTATACGTGTTGATTTTATTCACGAATTTAATACTTTGAATTCTTTGGCCAACTATTCAATAATTTTGTGAATCTATTACGAATCGAGAGGTGAGTGTTAGATTTAGACCACATAGTAAAATTCGCTAATTTAGTATAACGTGTAGAGATACATATATTAATTATTGTGGTCATTAGATGAATTTTTAGAACTAATACTTCGTTTAACTAAGATTGATTCATATAGAGATGTGAAATTGAATTAGTTAAATAGGTTCAATGAGAACTCGATATGGGTAAATTGAATAGTTTAGAATAATTCGACCGAACACTATAATAGTAATGAATTTTGATTGACGAATTAAATGTGATACATGGGTAGAATTGTAAGTCTTAGGATCCATATTCGTACTTTTAAAATCCAAATTCGATAAAATTGTGTACATCAGATTAATTTAGTTTAGTTAGAGTAACTTAGACACCAATCACAAAAATATTATTTATTTTCGATCAAATTAAAGTTAGGAATAATTTAACCAATTGTTAGATAGTAGTGCTCGTGGTAACGATATTCAGACTCATTTGTCCAATATATTACTTGTTATGATCAGTACACTTGTAGGATATAAAAATCGACAACAATATTCAATGTAAGAACGATGAATCACTAAGAATTGTGGGGTAAATTTACATTTATAAAAGTATTGTTTGATCGTCAACGTTATTGCAAATGTATAGTGTTAAAAGAGTAACATCTTCTCTCTTATTGAAACCATCATAAGAGTATATTGTTCTAGTACTACACCTTTTAGTGCCGAAATTATCTCAAAAAAATAATTATGAGATACAAAATAAATGAATAAAAAACAATCGAACCTAATTCGGATCATCATTCAAATGTGGGCCCACGTATGAGAGAGAATCTAGAGAAATCGTAGAGATAAATTATAAAAAACGTCCCATTGACCTTCCAATAAAGATAAATTTAAAAATTAAGAGAAATTGCGCTAGACATCATTTACTCTCTCCGTATTCATGTAAATAAATAAAGAATTAAGCTCCAAGTACAGGAGCTGTCTTGCCAGGGGCCTTACAGGCCCCTCACTGTGCAGCCGACCCCACCATGTATAAAAAAAAAATAAAAATTTGGCTCCCCCGCCCCCCCGATGTGTGTGGCCGGGCAGGGGCCTGTGAAAATGGCCCCTGTACTCCCAGCATCTTCCATAAATAAATTTGCAAATTGGAAAGACAACGGTAGTAGGTGAAATTGTCGCCGTCTGTTCGGCCGTCAACAAAAGGCTTCCGTCACTCTTTTGGGTAGGTGGTAAAGCTTACGTGGAAATGTCTACAGTCAAATTCATCAAACAAACAATCATGCTACTACCAGGGCCACGTAGGCCCTGGTATTGCCAGGGGGCCAGCACAGCAGAAAAATCCATTTTTCATCAAATCTCTCCGTTACCTTACCTACCCACATGGACCCCGTCCCCACCCCACTCAAATACCAAGTCTTTCTCTATCTCACCAACCGCACCCAAACTAAACAAATCCACTAATATACCCTTGAACAACCCATAATTCCCATCATGTCCATTTCACCAACCACCCAAAGACCTTTACCAAAACCTACTCATATTTATATTCCTACACATTGAACATTCATTTCCAGGATCAAAACACGCTTCTTTTTTTCCCCCTCACTTTCCTCAAAATTTTAACAGATTTCCATTAATGGAGACTAAAGCAATGCAAGAAGAGACAATTTTCAGATCAAAACTGCCTGATATTTACATCCCAAAACACCTCCCTTTGCATTCATATTGCTTTGAGAACATTTCTCAGTTCAGTTCACGTCCATGTTTAATAAATGGAGACACCGATGAGGTCTACACTTACGCAGAAGTCGAGCTTATATCACGAAAAGTGGCTTCCGGGCTTAACAAGATTGGCATACAACAAGGTGAAACCATCATGATTTTACTTCCTAATTCACCTGAATTCGTTTTCGCATTCCTCGGCGCTTCGTATCGTGGCGCCTTATCGACTATGGCCAACCCATTTTTTAAGCCGGCCGAGGTCGTGAAGCAAGCAAAGGCATCGAACGCTAAGCTTATAATAACACAAGGATGTTATGTGGAAAAAGTTAAAGAGTATGCATTAGAGAATAGTGTGAAAGTAATGTGTATAGACGAGCCGCCGGAGGGTTGTTTGCCGTTTTCAGACCTAACTAAGGCCGATGAAAATGATATGCCGGCTGTTAAGATTAACCCCGATGACGCTGTGGCGCTGCCGTACTCCTCCGGGACGACCGGGCTGCCGAAGGGAGTTATGCTTACACATAAGGGACTTGTTACAAGTGTGGCACAACAAGTTGACGGGGAGAATCCAAATTTGTACATCCATAGTGAGGATGTAATGCTGTGTGTATTGCCACTGTTTCATATATATTCATTGAATTCTGTGCTGCTGTGTGGATTAAGGGTTGGTGCAGCGATTCTGATTATGCAGAAATTTGATATTGTTCCATTTTTTGAGTTGATACAAAAATATAAGGTGACAATTGGTCCCTTTGTTCCTCCGATCGTGTTAGCTATCGCTAAGAGTCCATTGGTCGATAAATACGATCTTTCATCGGTCCGGACGGTGATGTCCGGTGCGGCGCCGCTAGGCCGGGAGCTTGAAGATGCTGTTAGGAGCAAGTTTCCAAAGGCCAAGCTTGGTCAGGTATGTTACCTCGTCATAATGGATCGAGTGAAATATGTTCTCTCTCTTAATTGCTCGTATTATCAATCTTTTTATTTTCTTTCTATATTAAAACATGCATTTTTATGCATTTATTATATTTACTTTTCATTATAATCATTCAATTGTATGATAGATTTTGACTTTTAGAAAGAGAGAGATCTCGTAATAAATAAAATTAAAAATTATACTATTAAAGTAAAATGTTCACACGATGAGAGAGAGAAAGAGAGAGATCGTGTAATAAATAAAATTAATGTTAACTAACTTTTTTTTTTCTTTATAAGCACAGCTAAATATGTTTGAAATGAAAATCTACTATGTAATTAAGTAATTATTTGGAATTGAATTACAGGGTTATGGAATGACTGAAGCTGGGCCAGTGTTGGCAATGTGCTTGGCCTTTGCCAAAGAACCCTTTGAAATTAAATCTGGGGCATGTGGGACCGTTGTTAGAAATGCTGAGATGAAGATTGTAGACACAGAAACTGGTGCTTCTCTCGGCCGTAACGAGAGCGGAGAAATCTGCATTAGAGGTGATCAGATCATGAAAGGTACGTATATATGCCTACTTGATATTAGACAAATCGTTTATAATTACAACGTGACTTGTTAATTTTGATTTACGTCTCTTTTTAAAAGTATATTGTGATCATCCACGCGAGTGAATGTGTGGGCTCACTCGTGTACAACAAGAATCATGTGGATGTTTTGATCATCCTCATCCTCACCATATTTTTGTTTTTTCCAATCAATTTTTACCTGCCAATTATTGAATTATCAACTTATAAGTAATTATGTGACACGTCACAATTTTGTAAAAGTAAAGGTTGAGAAAAAATGTGGAGTTGGTGGCTTATCACCAGCATTAGATGTTGATTAACATATGTTTGGCTTTTAGTCAAGATTAGCTTACCTACCCTAGGGTAAATTCCAAGAAACTACTAAACCTCATGAATAGTTTACTTAATACCTAAGCATATAAGCCTCTTTGACAAATTTTTAGTAAGAGGAATTGTAGTAGTCTCACTAAATGTTTGAATAATAGTAAATAGTAGTTATAAATAATAAATGTGTGGTTGAAATTAAAAAAATGCATTAATGACAACGGAAAATACCGTCGCTAGTGTCAGACGGATTTTTCCAGTCACATAGGTGTTTTATCGAACTGACAACCTTGTACGCGATTTACAGGTTATCTGAATGATCCAGAGGCCACGGAAAGAACAATAGACAAGGATGGGTGGTTACATACAGGTGATATAGGGTTCATTGATGCTGATGATGAGCTTTTCATTGTTGATCGTCTGAAGGAAATTATCAAATACAAAGGTTTTCAAGTTGCACCAGCTGAAATTGAAGCCCTTTTACTCAACCACCCCAATATTTCTGATGCAGCAGTTGTCCCGTATGTACTTAATTTTTCAATATGAATTTGCTTAACTTCAAGATTATAAGTGAAAATTTTGGATTATAATTAATTAATTATGCATGATTATCAGAATGAAAGATGAGGAAGCAGGAGAAGTTCCAGTTGCTTTTGTTGTTAAATCAAATGGATCCAACATCACTGAGGATGAAATTAAGCAGTTCGTTTCTAAACAGGTCGGTTTATCGCATATTTATCTACTTTAGTATTCTTGTTCAATTCTTAAACATAATTTATCAATACGCTGGTCATAAAATGCAAGAAATGTTGTGATGTCGTGCAGGTGATCTTCTACAAGAGAGTAAACCGTGTGTTCTTCATCGATGCCATTCCCAAGTCTCCGTCGGGAAAAATATTGAGAAAGGACTTGAGAGCCAGATTAGCCGCGGGTGTTCCCAATTGAATCTTCCACAGGTCCGGCCAGCATCCTAGCCATAAGTCAAGAACACAAGCATCAGTCTCTATTAATTTGTTAATTGTTGCCCATTTTGCAAAGAACAGTTAATGCTTGTAAATTTATATAATTGTGCGAGGATTTGAACTACGAAGACAAGGTATCTATCTCTATGTTACATATTTATAGTGTTTTTTCGATTTATATAACAATAAAAATCGTATAATTTTATTTTTTGCTCAAATAAAACCACCCCTTAGGTGAAGTATCCATTCATACAAAAACCAAAGCAAAATATTTTGTTTTTTATGCAATTAAATTATTTCGTACTTGAAATTTTGGAATTATTTATAGAAACTGTTGTAAAAGGTGAGAAAATTATTTGTTTATAAATAGGCAAAAATGAAAATAAATTCAAGACCATGGCGTAACATCTCGAGAATAATCCATTCATTAAAAAATGTAAGCTGAATAATATTTGAATATATTATTATTTATAATTAGACTGTTTTAGCCACTTATTATAGTTAACTCGTATATAAGTCTAGGCCTTTGCTTCTCCTGAATCTTGTGGAAGGCCCATTGGGCCTCCATTCTACGTCTTTTTGGGGCTTATATTAACATATTAAGCAGTGTTTGAACAACTTAAAAAGCTCAACCAAACATATAAAATAATCAAGTTTCGCGTTCACAAGTAGTGACAATTATCTTATGAAGACTCAGTTTCACTACGGTACCCATGAATTCCCTTTAACCAAACCATTGCCTATTTTACGGTACATTTTCATATTCTATTTTATGCCATGATCACTTAAATCAAGTCATCGACTCTTCTTTTCCTTACGATCGCATCATATTATCCTAAACAATTCTAGACCCACCTAAAATTTCATTTTGATTCTCTTTCAAACTCATGCTCTCTTAATAAATAAGCATATTTTGTACCGATAAATTCGATTCTTTATCTTATTCAATAAATTAGTATAAAGACGTTCGATGGAGATTAACTAACTTGAGATGTTCCCAACAACTTAATAATCCGATTCTTTTGTTCAAGTTGAGATTACTACTAAATCGTGAAATAGTAAGATCACTAGAAATAAATATGTTTGAACAAAATTTGTAGGACCCCTAGTAGTGGTCATCAATGTTAGGCACAAAGAGGCTTCGAAACTCCAAAAGCTATCATAGTGACTTGTCTGGCACTAACACTTAAGTTGAACTTGACGAAACGATAAAGAAAGCCTCATCTTCTATCTTATCTTTTTAAATCTTATTTGCTAAAGATTTTTTCAAGAGAATTTATTTTTATTTTTTGGAAAATATATAATTTAAAAAAAAAATTGTAAATCTCATAAAATATACGATTACGAGGAAAAATGATTCTAAAACATGACGTGAAATTAATGCCCTGTTTGATGGGCAACTTTTTCTATGGAAGTTAGAAAATATTTTCATTTTCCAACCAAATTGAACGTTTGATAACAAAAAATTTCCATGAAATTTGTTTTCCTTCTTGCACTCCACGTGCCATGTTTTCCCATTTTTCAATGAAATGGTTTTCCTTTGATTTTGTTGTCAATTGATTTTCTAACTTTTGCTCTTTTTTTGACAATTGAAAAAAATTCTAGACACAATGGTAAAAAAAAAAATATCACTTTTATTGACAATTTCCATGCAAAATAAAGCTAAACGAATGATATTAGGTATAATAATTTTTTTTTTAAATTTTTTTCAATTGGAACAAATTCTAGATTTACTGGTAATTTTTTTTTCATTTTAATGGACAATTTTCATGAAAAACAAAATTAAAGGGACACCAAAATTTCAACATTTTTCTGGTGGAAATTTATGTCAATCAAACGCAATTAATAATAATTCAAAATAAAACAATTTCTAAACAATTCAATTTTCTATAATTCATTTTCTTTTCACCCATTTTTCACCTTTACAATCAAACGGACCATAAGTTATGACTACGTCATAATTGGAAGAATTACTAGAGAGTCTAAATGGAATAGAAACTCTCCTCAATTTTGCACAATTTGACTAGAATGTTTAGATGATTTTTTTTTTTTTTTCCAAAAATGAAAAGATCTCGTGTCTAAATAAACTTGAAATTCTCATCATTGGCAAAGTTGAACGAGAATAACTACAGAGTTTGAAATTAGTAAAAAAAAAAAAAAAAGTGAAGAGAAAGAATTTATGGTGTGTTTGAATCACATTATTTTGAAAGAATGTATTCTAAAATAGTAGATTGATGGAGAATGTGTGGTTGAAAAAGAAAGAAAAATTATTGATGAGATGAAAAATATTATTTTATTGAAAAATATATGGCTGAAAATAAGTAAAAAAATGAAAATGAAAATTTTAATATGTACCAAACAAGTCTTTAATAACATTTTTAAAGAGAAAAATGGTATATTTCTTTATAATTATGTCTATATGAAAGTGATATACCGAAAATATTATATTGACACCATTTTTATTTTTATTTTTTCATAAATGCACTATTAGATGTCCCTGAATATTATTCATCGTCATATTATACCCATAACATTTTTTCTTCACATTCTTGTCCTAACCTTTCATTAATTAATATACCTCGTCAATAATGATGGTTTCCATCTAAAATTTTTATTTACGTGATTTAAAATGAGAGACAAATATTTGATCATAATTTTTTATTTTTTTATTATCTAAAAACACGAGGAGGAAATAATTAACACATGTCACATGTTGTCTCGTGTCAATTTTAGTTCAATTATTTTGTAGCATACTTTGGAAAAAAATGGCAAATATTTGTTGAACTTTCGTTGTTTATTTACTTATCCAAAAATATGAGGAACAAAAATTGAAACTATTATAGGAACAAAACGTGTTAAGGAATAAAATGTTCACAATAAGAATACAAAGAAAAAAGTTCGGACATCTTTCTATATATAAAAAGTGTCTATCTATCGGAATTTCTTGGTTTAACGGAAAAATTAACGGAATTTCTTGATTTAACGGAAAAATTAACGGAATTTTTTGTTTTAAAGGAAAATCTTTTTTCACCACCCTTTACTATCAAAATTATAATTAAATAAT